>JARQOC010000003.1:630825492-630922222 GCA_033576535.1 Allobates femoralis
ACTTTATTCTTCAGGTCAGTATGATTTCAGTAATACCACATTTATGTACATTAGTGTTATAATGTTTTGCCATTTGTACACAATGAAAACAATTTGGTAGAGGACAAATTGTTTTGAATGGCTGTATTCTGAGAGCTATAGCTTTCAGTGATGCCATTTTTACTTGCATGCAAATTTTCATTGCTTATTATTACACTTTTTTTGCCCTATGAGGAAGGATCATTATTTGTGAACACGGCCATACCAAATATGTGTAACAAATTTGTATTTTTGTTTTGTACAATACATATATAAATTCATTGCTATAATACCTTTTTCATTTGTTTTCATTCTTTGTTTTGTAATTTTTACAATTTTTTTAACTTTTTTTAAAGGGATCCTGTCACCTCCAAAACGCCTCCTAAGCTATCAAAACATGTCCCTGCAGCATCCTATCACTAATCTCACACTTCTTTTGTCTCCTAAAAGCATCCTGTGAAAGTGCCTAAAAACGTTTTAATACTTACTCATTAGTGATTATAATTAGCAGGGGCTATATTCTTTAGTCACCAGGGCATGTTGTTTTGCAGCCTCAGGATCTATCCTCTCTCTGTCTGTGCTGCTGTGATGTGCAGCTGAAGGCAGGACTAATGATTTGCATTCTGTGAGTGATAGAGAGGGGGGAGGGCAAAGCCTGCACAAGCAGAGCACACAGACAAAGAGAGGGTGGATCCTGGAGCCTGCAAAACAGCACGCCCTGATTACTAAAGAATATAGCCCCTGCTAATTATAATCACTAATGATAAAGTATTAAAACATTTTTATGCACTTTCACAGGATGCTTTTAGGAGACAAAAGGAGTGTGAGATTAGTGATAGGATGCTGCAGGGACATGTTTTCCTAGCTTATGAGGAGTTTTGGAGGTGACAGGATCCCTTTAAACTTTTTTAAAGAGTCCCAGGAAGGGACCTTGATGCATAGCTGACTCTCGCTGAAGATTTTGAGTCAACACGATCATAGCACCATACATGTACCTTGGTTTTTGGCAAGTACATGTACGGCAGATGTGAAGAGGTTAAGACCAGGAGGCAACACTTTAAGTAACCATCTTAGGCTGCCTTCAGATTTGCAGATGCCTCCGCAGCGTTTTGCGGAGGCATATGCAAGCATCTGCATGCAGACGGCAGCCCCTATGTTTATAATGGAGCGCACGGCGGTCTGCAGATGTTTGCAGACCGCCGTGCGCACCCATTCACTCCTATATGTGATCTGTGCGCAGGCGGATGTCACACACTCTCGCCTGCACCAGGGACGCAACATGTCGCGTCCCTGGTGCGGACGAGAGTGTGTGATCTGTACACAGGCATCTGCCTGCGCACAGATCACATATAGGAGTGAATGGGTGCGCATGGCGGTCTGCAAGCATCTGCAGACAGCCGTGCGCTCCATTATAAACATAGGGGCTGCCGTTTGCATGCAGATGCTTGCAGATGCCTCCGCAAAACGCTGCGGAGGCATCTGCAAATCTGAAGGCAGCCTTAGACCTGCTACAGTATGTGAAGCTGCTGATAAGATAGCTTGTTGTTATTGTTTTAAGGCAAATGCTCTTTGAGACAGACTGCTCATGTAGTTGACGTTAGAGATCTGAAATGTAATAAAATCAAAGATAAGCAAAAATGTATTAATCTGAATTTACATGTATAAAAGGTGAAATGTATGAAAGAACTTCATGTCTTCAATCCCTCTGTAGAGTAGGTCGTGGGCTTTGTGATAATAGATGGTTTGGTACTGTGAGAACTGAACACTATAAAGTGAAATGAATCATGAGCAGCTTAACATCCTGTTCCATAATCCACATTATGATTGCTTGAAAGATTTGCAAGTAAATATGATTATTTGAGTATTTGCCAGTTTGCTTTAGGCAAACAAGTGCAAAATCATCATAATCTCCACAGAAAGGTGTAAAGAGAAAGATTGACAATGGAAGCCTTTTTTGTGTAAATTTGACTTATATTAAATGGAATTGCACAATAATGATTACACAATATTTTCTTTCAGAGGTTACAATAAAGGGCCACTATTGAATCCAAAGCATTGATGTGAATATGATTGATGACAAAAAAAATTGTTATTAACATCACAATTCTCTGTGTAAGGCTGCGTTCAGATTTGCGCAAAGAAAATCACCCAAATTCGAAGCCAGAAAAGTTGTCGAGTGTCAGGAGAATGTCATGCGTTTTTTCCTCACCTGGCATCTCAATGTCACATAAGTGTTATGCAAGCTTCTTATTTTTAGGCAAGAAAATAAACTAACATTTTCATACTGTTAGTACTCGCATGACATATGAATATAATGTGAGGAAAAAACATGACACTCTCCTGACACTCAACCAACTCTTCTGGAGGAGAACCTGGGTGATTTTACATATGCAGATGTGCAGGCACCCTAAAATAGGGGTTACTGATACTGTATTGGAATAGAATTATAAATTATTATAATTCTATCACAATACAGTATCAACATTAGCAAAATTGTTTTATCCCCAGTGAACTTGTATATAGTCAATTGTCACATTTAAATGCACCATAAAGTAACTGAGCTAAAATGCAAAATAAGCAAGAGATCTCCTACCTACTTAATGCAGGGCTCCCCCATACTTAATGCATGGATCCCCCTATGTAATGCAGGGCTAACAACCTACCTAATGCAGGACTAACCACCTACGTAATGCAGGGCTCCCCCCTACCTAATGCATGGCTCCCCCTATGTAATGCAGGGCTAACAACCTACCTAATGCAGAGTTCCCCACTACCTAATGCATGACTCCCCCTATCTAATGCATGGCTCCCCCTATCTAATGCATGGCTCCCCCTACCTAATTCAGGGCTCCCCCTACCTAATGCAGGGCTCCCCCTACCTAATGCAGGGCTCCCCCTATCTAATGCAGGGCTCCCCCTATCTAATGTAGGGCTCCCCCTACCTAATGCATGGCTCCCCCTACTTAATGCATGGCTCCCCCTACCTAATGCATGGCTTCCCCTACTTAATGCACGGCTCCCCCTACCTAATGCTTGGCTCTCCTTACCTAATTCAGGGCTCCCCCTACCTAATTTAGGGCTCCCCCTACCTAATGCAGTGCTCCCCCTACCTAATGCAGGCCCCCCTACTAATGCATGGGTCTCCCTACCCAATGAATGGATCCCCACTTACCGAGAATCATTTACAAATATAGCCGCTTCATATCTTATATACCTCATATTAGAGGGACCTTTCATCTTAGATTATGTGCAAACATTGAGTATTCGGTGAGTTTTGTATCTCAATATTTGTAAGCCAAAATCAGTGGAAGGTAAAAAATGCAGACGTGGTGATGTGTTTCTATCATACTCTTCCTCTGATAGTTCCACTACTGGTTTTGGCTTATAAATATAGAGGTAAAAACTATTTAAATACTCAATTTTGGCACGTGGCCCTAGGCACCATAGCCATTTGTGATTGCTACCTCTACGTGGTAATTTAGTTATATTACTTATAGTCAGTGACTGCAGTTTTACTTGCGATGTCTAATGGTATTTTGAGGTAGCCCAAAATAAATGCTCTGTTTAGGGAAACACATGAGGGCTATCACAATTGTTCATATCATTTCATAGCTTACTTCTGAGCATTTTTTTAGGAAGCAGTTAAGTAGATTTATGCTGAGATTACCTTCTATATATACATTGTCATTTTTTTCAATTTTTTTAACCCAATGAACATACATAACAAAGCACAATATAATAGACTTTGAAGGAGAATATTCTTTCATGCAGTCGGTAATACCATGTAAATCACCCAATTCAAAGTGCCTATAAGTGATAGTAAATTATAAATGACATACAAAGGGTGCACTAAATATTGGAGGGGAATGTACATGAATCTGAATGCTTGACACACTTTGCACTTGCAAGCTAAGATGTTACACAGGCATACATACATTTCATAGTGCACACATTTAACCCCAATTTCAAAGTAGAACATGGCTAGATGGAATGTATATATCATCCTTGGCTCGTCTTTGTTCTACATGTTATTCTCTTGACATTCCTTTTAGTCTGTGCTGCTTTGTTAAACTGTGAGGCCTAGTGTGTGTGAATCCATCAATCGCATGTCTTTCCAATTCAGAGTCCTCCCACCCACACGAAAAGAATCAAGTTAGAGCATGTGCCACAGCTGCTTCATTTTGGTCAAGGAGATCCTAATTCAGGCAGCAGCCCTGCTCTCAAGAGGGGGGCCACAAGAGCTTTCTGTCGAATAATTGTTGGCACACTCTTACAGCAAACATGAAAACACCCCTCTGACAAGCAGCATGATTTATTACTGCCTACTGCAAAAAACGGAACAAAATCAATTGGCTATTACCTCACTTAGCGATGGCTTGTCACTGCCTGAGAGCAGGGTGTTAAAAATAAGAGCCGTGCAAGCAGTCTCATGCCTGGCCTTGCACACCTGCTCTGAGCCAGATACTGAGAAATCACTTAATGATGGCAGTGTTCGAAGGAGAAAAGCTTCGATGTAGCATACATTGAGCATATTAGTAGTGGATAGATACATATCTTGGTCTTATTTATCTATCAATTTTTTGTCTTTTGTCTTAACAAAATGTATTGATACAGGAAGATAAAATATTAAACTCTTATGGCCACTTTACACGCGGCTACATTTCTAGCTTATCCACAGGTAACTTACTGGCTGCAGTGAAATCATGGAGACAAGGTTCTATCTTGGTGCTGTGTACAAATGGAATAATGTCTCCATGATTTCACTGCAACCAGTAAGTTACCTGTGGATAAGCTAGAAATGTAGCCGCGTGTAAACTGGCCATTAATAATATTGGTATTGATATTTTTAACCTATGACATCCAAAATGCATGAACAGCACTGTGGGCAGTGTGTTCCGGCAAACTACGATACCGCACCAGCAAAATCATCAGCGGGTGTCAGCTATGTATCATAGGTGACACCCTGTCCACGATTGGTGCTAGCACTGATCTCAAGCATTTATTTTAATGCTGCTGTCAATAGTAACATCGATCTACTTATCAGGGAGAGGGAGCTCAATCTTTCCTTCCATCACACAACTCAATGATATATAAAAAAGAGATAATGGTCACAGCACCAGGGAATACTTGCAAGGCTGTTCCGGTTACCAGCCAACGACTGGACGCACGTCCACCCCGGAGAGTTCACATCTGGTATGTCATGTAATATCAAAGATAAAAAAGAACAGCGTCACAGACCTTTGATGGTGAAAATGATCCTTTTGTCTTTTTATTCCATGGTCAAAGAAGCGACGTTTCGACCACTCATGTGGTCTTTATCAAGCTCAGTTTGTTTTACAATTGACCTCTTTAAATAGTGCTCTACCACACCCATAACACAGTGTTAACCAATCACAATCCATATTCAACAATTAGTCCAACAACATCAAAATACATTAAAACATACGCTATAAAATTACATACAAAGTGTTACATAGTGTTACATATGGATACCCCACTACTCCACGATAGGTTATATATCATAATAAATAATATATCAAAATCATAAACTTTTGAATCATTACACAGGCTAATGAACGGTTAACACGAGTGACCAATCAGTGAACACCAGCTAGTTGTCATGTCAACCCACATGCACACAAGCACGGATATTCTACTTAATGTGGTGATCAAAGATCTTCAAATCCATTATCAGCCCCCATAGTGTTACTAAACCAGGTTTTTTCACATTCTATATCTATAACAAATCCAAATGACTCTCTGTCATATAAGGATCTTGTCACTAACGAATCAATGCCATATTACCTCAGCAGAAATATCCGTGCCCGGCTCTATCTGAAGGTGCACATCAGTGTTCAAGTGTCGGCATGTTAATAATCATCACTGGCGTATCAGCTGCACGTTAACACTATACAATATGAGCGCACGCCGGGTACAACACAGCTACCGGCCAATCGTGTGTCCCCATACTCCGGGAGCCTCCATCGTCACGGATGTAAAGTTAAATTTGATAGGCTAGTCCGGCGCAGGCGCCGTGCCCGCAACACCAAGAGCCAATCACACTCGGTCATAGTTTTGTTTACATCACGTGACTAATCGCGATGTCAGTGCACGCCTGGTATATTCACGGTCGTCAGCCAATCGTGTATCACCAAACACTGGGGGTTTATGCCATCACGGATATAAGATTAAATCTAATAGGTCAGTCCGGCAGGTCAGTCCGGCGCAGGCGCCACACCCGCATCCCCAAGAACCAATCACACTCAGTAATCGCTCTGTTTATATCACGTGACTATTTGTGTTCCCCTCATCTATTAGATATTTACGCTAGTTCAGAGCCACATCATGATCAACGGGTAATTTATATTTTCTCTGTAAATATCAAGTGACCATACACAAATTCCAAACTTTTGGCTCAGTGTCCTCAGACAACAATCACGATCCCAACATCTGCCCATACTTGATCTCAAAATCTGATGATTATTCCCATAAACTCAGGGCATTAACCCCAACAGCGGGAACACGAAACACCGGTATTCTATTTATCACATTCTAGACACGTCATAACCTGACATCCCTCATAGCTCATCAAAACAAATGAACACTCCAATTGATTAGACCCCCAATATTAACGCACAAATAATGCAATAACCTCAAGCTCATGTATATTGCCGTCTCACTTTAAACACCACCAACGTGGATGGTCCTGAAGGTCACTCATGTAAACCGAACAGAATACTGCATCAAAAGACAATAAATATTCAACAATAAATATGCCTCATCATTCATGATATAACAACCCCCCATTTTATGGTATCTAAAGTCATGTGTTGATAGTCCATATATATGAAAGTCCAAAGATATTCATTTTTACTGCTTATCTTTATTTAATTTCAACCTCCACATGACTTCTCGAAGAGGAACCCCAACACCTTGTTAAGTCCCATCAAGAACAACTAAAAGAGAAAATTAAAAACAAATACAGGGTTATCAGCAGCAATTTCCCATAGATCACATTACTTTAATAGGCAGCTCCTCTGATTATATTCAATATTAAGACCCTTAGGGTACAGTGTGTCCAACTCAAATATCCATTTCTTTTCTTTGTCCATAAGGAGGGGCAGCCTATCACCCCCTCTCCGTGGCAAAGGGACATCATCTATCACCCTAAATCTTAACTGATTAACCGAATGTCCACAATCGTCAAAATGTTTTGGTACCGGCAATTCAACTTTCCGAGTTCTAATTGTACTCTTATGTTTAGATATTCTTTCCTTAATTGCCATAGTGGTGTCCCCCACATAGAGGAGGACACAGGGGCAAGAAATAAGGTATATTACAAAATCACTATTACAAGTGTACCTCTTCTTGATCATATATTTCTTGCCAGATCTAGGATGGAAAAACATTCTTCCTTTTAACATATTACCACATTGAGCACAGCCCAGACAAGGGAAATTTCCCAGGCTGGGAACGCTCAATGTCATCTGTAAATCTTTTTTGGAACTCCCCACATCCGTTTTGACAATCCTGTCCTTGATATTACGATTTCTCCTGTATGAGAGTAGTGGTTGATTCAAAAATTGTTCAACCTCACAACCTCTACCCAACAATGGCCAGTGCCTACGTATGATACCACTCAACCTACCACTTAAATGATTATAATTGGTAACTAATGGGATCCTCTTATTTTCCTTGGTCTTTACTTTAGGAGTTAATAACGTCTCTCTCTTTATTTTCAAAGCTCTCTCCTTATATTGCATTACTGTACCCCTCGGATACCCTCGACTTAAAAATCTCTTACACATAGTTTCAATTCTTACATCAATTTTTTCCTCATCTGAAACAATTCTTCTTACCCTCAAGAGTTGACTCCAAGGTAGCGATTGGATCATTCTTTGGGGGTGTTGACTTGTGTATAGAAGGGTACTGTTCCTATCGGTTTTCTTAACAAAAAGATCCGTCAGTAGTTTGTTCCCTGCTTTGTATACCAAAGTGTCTAAAAATTGTATATTATCACGGGAACACTCCATTGTAAATTTTAACTCAGGGAAGATGTCATTAAGGGAGTTAAAAAAGATATTTAAATCCTCCCTATCTCCCTTCCATACAAAAAAGATGTCGTCGATGTAACGTCGCCAACCACTGACATGCCTCCACATAGATGAGGTGTACACATGTTCACCCTCTAGGACAGCCATGTAGATGTTAGCATACGTAGGGGCCACATTGGACCCCATGGCTGTCCCACGGCGCTGCAGGTAATAATCATCACCGAAGAGAAAGTAGTTTCTCTCGAGGATGAACCCGAACAGCGCCAGGGCAAACCGTGCACACCTCGGAGGCATGTCAGAGGCAGCGAGTGTCACATCGACGGCATTCAGACCCCTCTCATGTTTAATCGAGGTATATAATGATACCACATCGAATGATACCAACCATGAGTCCTCGTCAACTTCAATGGTCTCCAAAGATCTTATAAAATCACCGGTGTCTCGTGTGAAGGAAGGTGCTTGTATAGCATATTTCCTCAAGAGACGATCCAAAAAAATGGATACCCTGTTGCATAAAGATCCTCTACAGGAGACAATCGGTCTCCTGGGAGGATCATTCAAGTTCTTGTGTATTTTCGGAAGCGTGTATAACATTGGTGTAATAGGAGAATCAATGATCAAATATTCTGCCAGGTTACGATCTATAATTCCATCCAACAAAGCCTCATCTACAATACCTCTCAACTCATCTTGAAATCTTTGTGTTGGATTTAAATTCAATTTTTCATAAACTTCAACATCAGACAATTGACGTCTAATCTCGTTAATGTACTTGAATGTGTCCATCACCACCACCGCCCCACCTTTATCAGCGGACTTGATGGTGATGGACACATTCTGTTCAAGGGTTTTTAGAGCTATCCATTCTGCCCTAGACATATTTGGGTTTTTATTATGAGAATCCTCCCGTCTCAATTTGGCAACAACACCCTTGACAAATTTAATGAAAGTATCAATGACAGAATCTCTAACCGGAGGATCAAAATCACTCTTCCGGTAAAGATCCAATTTTCCCAAACACAACATATCCTCAGGATAATCATGATCACATTTCTCCTTATCTGAGAAGTAAGCAGTCAATTTAAGGCGTCTAAAAAATCTATATAGATCATTGTCCAGTTCATACCAATCGACTTTACTAGAGGGACAAAAGGACAGTCCTTTAGATAGAACTCTGGTTTGTACCTCGTCCAAATGCATAGTAGATATATTTACCACCAGTGATTCGTCCATCACCATCTCCTTGTCCTGGATCTCGTCAGGGGTGGCAACGTATTTCCTCTTGTGTTTCCTCCCACCCCTGTGTTTCCTCTTCCGGCATTTTGAGGTCTTCCTCTTCCCCCCAAAAAAGATGATAATTTGCCGAACTTGCCCCCTCATCAGTAGAATCATATTCACCAGTAAATCCAAAATCGGATCGTGGAGTGTTAGGTATCGCTGGTCCAGTCGGCGCCTTTGAACCCCTAGGTCTCCTTCCTCCCCGTGGAAAGTTTGAATTATGTTTTGGTCTAGGGGTGGGGTAATAAGATGTTTTATATTGCCATCAATACACCCGACCGTTGTTGTAATCCTCCAAATCTCGGAACCACTTATTCCTCTTATTATCCTCCAAACCAGTCCGAAATTTATGCAAATTATCGATCATTTCAATGTCCATCTCCTTCAGGTCCTCCTCCTCTGAGACCTCCACCAATTGTGCTCTTGTTTCCTCAAGATTTTTCTTCAGCTCCTGTATCTCCTTTTTCAGATACTCGATGTTAAGGAGCATAATATCAAAGGCATATTTATTACTAATCGCCTCGAAACGAGCACAAAATGAAGAATTATTCGGTAAGAGGGTAGGTTGCAGATTAGGTCTCAGACCCCTCGGGATCCTGTGGGCTTTATGATATTCAATCAAGGTTCCTACATGCAACTCCAAGGAAATGAGTTTCTTATGTTCATTTTCCCATTTCCTCCGCAACATTTTGGCAGTAGGTTGACATAAGTAAGCATTGTCAATGTCCGTACTAGAGAGGATCCTTGCTGCTTCTTCCTCCGTATATGAAAATAGACCCACGGAACTAGGTCCCCCATCAATGGGACCTTGGTTCTCCATAATCAATTACTATCACTGGCGCAAATTGACCCGAACTCACAGTCTGTATAAAAAAGAGATAATGGTCACAGCACCAGGGAATACTTGCAAGGCTGTTCCGGTTACCAGCCAACGACTGGACGCACGTCCACCCCGGAGAGTTCACATCCGGTATGTCATGTAATATCAAAGATAAAAAAGAACAGCGTCACAGACCTTTGACGGTGAAAATGATCCTTTTGTCTTTTTATTCCATGGTCAAAGAAGCGACGTTTCGACCACTCATGTGGTCTTTATCAAGCTCAGTTTGTTTCACAATTGACCTCTTTAAATAGTGCTCTACCACACCCATAACACAGTGTTAACCAATCACAATCCATATTCAACAATTAGTCCAACAACATCAAAATACATTAAAACATACGCTATAAAATTACATACAAAGTGTTACATAGTGTTACATATGGATACCCCATTACTCCACGATAGGTTACATATCATAATAAATAATATATCAAAATCATAAACTTTTGAATCATTACACAGGCAAATGAACGGTTAACACGAGTGACCAATCAGTGAACACCAGCTAGTTGTCATGTCAACCCACATGCACACAAGCACGGATATTCTACTTAATGTGGTGATCAAAGATCTTCAAATCCATTATCAGCCCCCATAGTGTTACTAAACCAGGTTTTTTTACATTCTATATCTATAACAAATCCAAATGACTCTCTGTCATATAAGGATCTTGTCACTAACGAATCAATGCCATATTACCTCAGCAGAAATATCCGTGCCCGGCTTTATCTGAAGGTGTACATCAGTGTTCAAGTGTCAGCATGTTAATAATCATCACTGGCGTATCAGCTGCACGTTAACACTATACAATATGAGCGCACGCTGGGTACAACCCAGCTACCGGCCAATCGTGTGTCCCCATACTCCGGGAGCCTCCATCGTCACGGATGTAAAGTTAAATTTGATAGGCTAGTCACACCTGTGTGTGTTGACCTCCGTGGCAGAGGCTCTGCCGAAACCCTAAGACCGACACACCATACCCCTGGGGTTCGATCGAACTCCGGTTAAGAACCACTGATTTATGGGGAGAGGAGAAGGAGAGCAGAAGGTGATGGAGAGAAGAAAAAGAAGAGCACAAGGAAAAGGGGAGCACAAGGAAGAGAAGAGTACAGTGGTACAGTGTGGTTTAAATTTCTTTAAAATTTGGTTTACTACCTTGTCTACTCTGCCCCATTTTCATCACAGCGGTTCCACTCCACCACTTTGGAGACCTTTGCTTACTATTAAGTCATATCAATTAGAAACAAAATTTAATACAAGTCTAAAGCAGCAATATTGCTGAAATTTTTACTATCAACTCTTTCCATCTTCTGGCATTGGTCACTGAAATGTCAGTATCATGTCACACAAATTAGTATTCCTTCCGGGCACAGACATGTGCTACACAATCCATCCACTGCATGATATCGCATCTTTACATAAATTCATTTACAGATTCATATTCTCTATAACTTTATTAAAATTGTTTTAAAATGTATGCAGAGGAGGTTCTACAGGAACTTGGAGGTATATATATATAAATATATCTGGATGAGGGACATATATATACTAGGATGGGGAGGCCATGTACCAGGATAAGGGACATACAGTATATACTGATTGTAAGACAGACAGTGACATTATAAGGTGGACCCCATTTAACATTAAGAAAAATGTTTTTCTCTTTTCCTTCACCAAATTTGGGGGTGCATCGTATAATCTTATAAAGTGAAAGATATGGCACTTTTCAAAATTACCGGCAGCTCCTTTCATGTTGCTGCTGGTTGTATATTGTTTATGGACTATGTTCTTGGTTAATCAAAGCAATTGTGGCATCATTTTAAAAAGTTGCAAAAATGTGACTTTTAGCCTTCTCATACCTGTTTTTAACAGCTCCACTGAAATGGTGGATGCAGGGGCAAGACGGGGTGCAGTTGGAGAATAAAGCCAAAGCTTCTGTTATTCATACTCATGAAAGACTGAAGTAATATTTCTGTAGTGAAACATGTAGGCAAATGCAACTTGTAAGATGCTCTTGATCCACTAAGAGGCATGTATTTCTTACTAAATCAGGAACCTCTGACTTCAATGCATTCCCTCATCAAGACTGATTAGAAAAATGTAGGTCTTAGGCTAGGGTCACATATGCTTTTCTTTTTTTAAATCCTGATCCGGTTTTGAGCTTTCAAAAAGCTCAAAACCGGAGCAGGAACTGCTCCTCATAGGAGTCCATTATGGTAACTGGATTGCTTTATAAGCAATCCGGTTACCGGCTCCGGAACTGCAGCCTGCGTGAAAAATCATGCAGGCTGCAGTTTCGCAGTGGTTCTGTGCCCCGCAATGCGGTAATGAAATTGCTCAGGATGTGTAATCCTGAGCAATGCAGTTACCGTACAGTTTCCTCATCCCTGCTGCTGCAGGGATGAGCAAACTGTTAACTCTGTAAAAAAAGATAAAATATTAATAATAATTGTGTGAAACATGTCTCTAGGGGGTGCCCATTCCCCCCTAGAGACATGCTTCCCACTCAAGTGGGCATGTCATGTTTTAAAACCTCCTGTACAGTAAGCTGGCTCCTGGCGGCTCTGTACAATTTTCTCAGTGAAGCCGCGGCTCCACTGACAGCTGTGCGCATACTATACGTAATGTACGTATAGTATGTGCCACTGTCCGAGGTCCTGTAGGCATTTACAGTAGATCTATGGGCTGCGCAGCCCATATATCTACTGGTCTAATGGTCTTCCAACAGTCTTGAAGGAGTTCCCAGAGATGCTTAGCACTTGTTGGCCCTTTTGCTTTCACTCTGCGGTCCAACTCACCCCAAATCATTTCGATTGGGTTCAGGTCTGGTGACTGTGGAGGCCAGTCATCTGGCGTAGCACCCCTTCACCATTTGGGCAATTGGACCAGTCAGGTACAGCTCCAAAACATGGTGCTTCTATGAATGCGCCATTTTTTGGGGTGGCTGTGGGCTGCAATTCACAGCAAGGGGCCCAGAATGCTTGGGCCTCCCAACTGTGAGGATTTCAGCCGCCAACTGCCTAGTTGTACCTGGCTGGAAACCAAAAATATAGCAAATCTCTATATCATTTTTTTTAATTATTTCAAGAAACAATTAAAAAAGGTCTCACTTGTATTTTTTCTTACCAGCCAGGCAAAACTAGGCAGCTGGGAGTTGGTGACAGCCCATGTCATCAGCACAAAATACTTCCAAAAATCTGCGCTAAATCCACATAATATATTCATTGTGTGAACACTTCTGCATATTTGCTGCATATACTTAGGAACTAACATTGAGATATTCATGGAATTTCAGGATACTTCTAGCACTGTGCTAGAGTGTAGTGTCGGCTTCTAGGTCATCCGTGGCTGCGAGAAAGTGGCACACCCCTCACAAGAAGGGCTTGTGGCCTATCTTATTCTGTGAAAAGAATAATAAAAATGTGTGTGCACATGCTTATTCTTTGGGGGGACCTGGTGATGGGCACCACGAGTGGTTTTAAAGCACAACTTTATTATAATCAATTTTTAAAGTCCCCATTGGCTTTTGCCACTGGAGCAGTACTTACCTGGCGGGGGAAGGGAGCTCAGTCTAAAAACAGTAATACAAATACATAGTAAAGGACTGGCATCACCGTATGTCTAGGTGCCAGTAAGAAAAAAACTGACATTTAAAGTGAAAATCCGCTGCAACACTAGACAGTATATGTATAGGGAATAGCATAATGGCTGAATGTGAATATTTGCACCTAAGGTGATGCCAGTCCTTTACTAAATATTTGTATTACTGATTTTTTACTGAGCTCCCTTCCCCTGCCCGGTAGCCATGTTTGGTATCCATTTTGTTGTAGTCATGTCCATGATAACCCCTCACAGCTGGTTTTAATTGTGTATAGAGGCATGAAAATCCACACATACATCATTACACCACAAGAGAGGCACACGGCTAGGACCCGACATAATGAGAAAGACCATGACGTGGTTGTCGGGCTCTTATCGCAGTGGCCTCAGTTTAAGCTAAGATTTCTCCATTTTCTTTAGATTCACAAGCAGTTTCTGCCATGTCTTTTTTCCCTATTCCTTTTTTAGCAGTGCAGACAGCCCTGCTATTCACATTCAGCCATTATGTTATTCCCTATACATATACTGTCTAGTGTTGCAGCAGATTTTCACTTTAAATGTCAGTTTTTTTCTTGCTTGCACCTAGACATAAGGTGATGCCAGTCCTTTACTATGTATTTCTAGGACTGGGATGGCAAACTACAGTCTCTGTAGGGCAGTATCAGAGCACCTGTTTTCAGAAACAGTCCACCACACAAGGAGTGAACTCAAAGAAATTTACTGTAACACAGACTATAAGTCTCAAACACAAACATAAAAATATACATAGTGTATAAATATAATGAAAATCCCACAGGAATCAGTAGCACACAGACTGTTAAAGTGGTGGAAAGTCCATGAAGTACAGAGTCTTTGAGTTGGCCCCAAAGGCTGCATGCATGCCCAGTAGGGTGAAGCACAAACGGTGCAAAATGTGTGAAAGAGAAATATCACTTTAACAAAAACACAGGCCCTGGAAAAGGAAGAACTAAAATGACTCAAAAATGTACTAGTCTAGCCAAAATGCCAACTAAGGGATGGGTCATTGACCAAACAAGATGCCTTTTTTTTTTAAACTCTAGTGTAATTAGCATACATATTCTCTGGCAGCATTCTCAGCCTTGCCTGGGCTGAAGTTCAGCATTGATGATGATACTCCACTGTCGGACAGTCTGGGGGGATTGCAGAGGTTACTCCTGCCAGGGTATCCTCTGCCACCACCTGCCCTAGTACACTCCATAATGACCACTGGTGGAGAAGACAATTGAGGAACTAGGGGATGACCACACCCTATATGAAAGACAGAACCAGCTGGGGAACACCGGAAGGCCTTCTGGGTTTGGGTGCTGCTGGCTGGCTAACCACGAGAGACCTGGGCTGCACCCAACACCACATTCTCTTAAGGTCGGCCTCCCACTGCCACTTTGCAAAATCGTCAACACGACTTATGCCAACCATGAACTACTCCTTTTTGCCCCACACCTTCATGAAAGCGACCTCCTCCCTGACAAAGATGGTGCTTAGTCTTTTGGGAAGATTGGCGTGCAGCTGGATGGACCAGTTGATGAAGCATTGATGCCCCATGCCTTTTGCCTCCTCTTTTTCCTCCTCGGCCTCCTTCTTATACTGCTAGTCGTGGTGGTATTGGGCATCCAGTAGTTGCAGCACCTGCTGCAGGTGGAATCTAGCCAGAAAGTACTATAAGAGCACGTGCAGTTGACATCTGGTGCTCCCAGTGCTGGACAGCATAAGGAAAGGGTCACCTCTTGACCGTGAGCTCCTCAGGTTCTCATCCGGAATTAGAGCCCAGGATTAGATCCACCCCTTATTGAAGATGAGGCCAAAGTCGGTAGTGCAGTGGAGCTCCAGGTGGCAAATGTGTCCATTTCCTCTGCATACTTCTCCTGGTCTGGTTCTACTTACCCACCCTCTGCCTCTGGGGTGGTTAGGAAGATGACCACCTCCAGATCAGGCATGCCTTGCAGGGGATCGATCACCAAACTACTGCGTAATGCTGTTG
This sequence comes from Allobates femoralis, assembly GCA_033576535.1. NCBI lineage: Eukaryota > Metazoa > Chordata > Amphibia > Anura > Aromobatidae > Allobates > Allobates femoralis. The sequence goes on from JARQOC010000003.1 coordinate 630,841,325, forward strand.
CAGTAGCAGTAGTAACTTTATTAGCAGACAGTGTACCTATGTTATACTACACTGGCAAGATGGCATTGAGATGCTAACTAAGCTCCACGGCTTTGTCTGTTTGCTTTGCCTAAGGGGACTGCCTCTTCCACTTACAGGTTTCAGACCCAAGCAATCACTACCAGATGTTAATGTTTGCACAATCTTGTTGCCTTGCCTGGCTCCTAATTAACACCTCTATGTGGCAGCTGGACAGCAGAACTAACATTCCTGTCTGTCACAAATCCAATTCCCCAGGCCAAAATGTATAATAACTGGGTTTCTGTTAGATGCAGTGATAATTAAAGTGTGACATTTTTCTAGGAGACAATGATGAAAACAAATACTTTTATTCAGTTGACGGTCACAATTCAGCAACAATTCATCTGGAATGCTGAATAAGGCTAGTGGGCACTGCAGCAATGCAAGAACAACTTTAATATGAATTATACACATAACACAGTTGTGCACTTGCCAAAAGTCTGTATTTTAAATGTATGGCATGAAATGTGAGCCCCACTAGCATAGTGTTGCAAATGTATGTAAAGCGCTATGGAATTAATAGCGCTATAGAAATTAATAAATATTATTTATAACAGTTATACACAGCAAATAAGATAATTATGCTGGATTTTGTATTAAATGACAAGTCAAACACTTCCCAACTGTCTAGGACTGGGTGATATATCGGCGAATGATGCATGCAGAGCCCAGTAAGGTGGCCTTTGCCTGTTGCCTTTTGCAGCTGACAGATTGTTATTTTGTCAACTCCAATTGTTTTCAAGTGCTGCCAAGGTTTTCAGGCACAGCACTCAGTGTTCCAGTCACCACTGGGACCACCCTCACTGGCTTGTGCCAGAGTCTTTGCAGTTGAATCTTTAAATCCTCATATCGTGTAAGTTTTTCAAGTTGCTTCTCCTCAATCCTGCTGTCACCTGGTATTGCCACATCGACAATCCACACTTCCCTTTTTGTTACAATGATAAGGTCCAGAGTATTGTGTTTCATAAAGTCTCTATAAAACACATTTATAGTATGTCTGTGGGTGTAAAGTGAAAAAAGCAACCTATTAAAAAATGCAAGGTTCATAAAGCTTTAGGGTATGTGCAGCTCCTCCGGACGTGAGTGACCGCAGGGAGACCACAGCCGCCCTGTACTCACAGTATGCAGCGGCAAAACGTTACGTCCAAAACGCTGCGTATACTGACCGTGAGCACACACCCTTAGTAGAGACTGAGACTTCTTCTTTGTAAAGTTCTTAAACAAGGATTAAGGCTGTATTCATACAGTGTTTTGATTCTCTCTCCTGTTCATCACTTTATAAAAGAGAAAATGATAAAGTACAGGTATTGGGAAAAAAAACACAGAAGTAAAAATTGGTGACTGTGTTTGGCTTGGTGAACAGTGAGAGCCAAGAGACGGATCCGCTGAACAGAAGTGTGAATGTAGCCTTACGATGGGAGAATCCTGATGTGACCTCCATATGAGTCATGTTTCATTTAACTTAAAAAAATGCAGCTTTCCATAAGGAGAAAGTACAGCACATTAGATGAAGTTACCACATTGTTTAGCTTGAATATCACGTTACAGTTGCTCTTTATTGAACATTTTCATATGAACCATAATCTAAATGCAAATGAGCAAAATCTCTGGAGTTTACATTGCTGAGTTATACAAAATCCTTCCTTCATCTTTGTGGGCCACTCATTCCTGAGACATGAAAATAACATTGGATTATCAACACTATTGATATGAACCCACCAACTTTGCAGATTCACAGAGTATAACGTTACCATCATGTACAAAAATTCTAATAATCTAACATTTATTAGTCCTGGAATCATACATGGTCCAGTGCAAGAATATTATGAAAACCTTTGTTAATCTAACACTACTACTATACAGTGGGTTGCAGGACCTCTGCGTTGCCTATGCAAAAAATTAAAGATGAGACAAAACTATATCAATATATGCATTGTATATCAATGTAAAGTAGAAAATCACATTTACCAATGAAGGCCCAAATCTGGGACTAGATTACATATCACTCTAGCGGCAATGTCATTTTGCTGACAGTGATATCTGACATCCAGATATAGGCTCTGCTGCGAGCCTGAGCCGAGCGTCATGTAACTATGATTCGATCCAGCAATCAGATTACAGGTGTGGAGAAAATGAGAGATTAAACTCTCCATCTTGTCCATTGCCTGTCTCTGCACAGATTGTTATCCGAGTGAGTGCAGTGCAATGTTTCACTTACACCCATAGACTTAAGTGGGTACAATTGAGCCAAGACTTGCTGACAATCGTAGCATGCTGTGATTTTTTTCCTCAGTTCAGCATTTATTCATTCTTATTCATGGGTGAAATCTGTCTTCTCAGGCTACAGATTTCACCATTATTGGGAGAGGTGCTCATAAAGATCCATGGAAAACTGTAATTGTTATTTTAGGAGAATATGCAGTTGAATTGTTGCGCACCTGTATTCTGAGCTAAGCTTCCTTCCCCTGGGTCCACCTCCCCTCTGTTCTGCTCCACATCACGTTTTGCAAGTTATTGCCATGCCTCGGTTTTTGGATTTGATCCGTTAACCTATTGCCATAGCCTGGTTGGTCTCTGTCCTACTGCTCATGGATGTCTTATCTTTTATTTTTTGCCCTTGGTTTGCTGTTTGTGAGGTGTATCTCAGTTTCCTACTTTTTCTCTGTACTATCACATCTTGAGTTGGTCTATTTATTATTTAATTCACCTGCCTTATTTGCAGACTATATTTTCAGGTGGTTAAGTGGTTGGAGTTCAAGCTCCTCAGCTAGGAGTTTACTCTGCATAGTAAGCCCCAGTTAATTTCCCCACAGAGAACCTGAGTCATTCCCCTCTCAGCACCTCTTCCTTTTCTATTCGTTTTGGTGTCTCAGATATTTTGTGCATTTTGCTTGGTTCTGTTCATTTTTGCTTAGTCTATCTTTTGTGTACACGTGTTAGTTTCTAACGTTTGTTACTCATACATCTTGGCGTGCTTCTCTCTTCTTTTGTTAGGATTGTGTTGCAACCCCCCCCTCTGGTTCCTTAGGAGGTATGAGAAACCCCTTGATTGACATTCAGTGAGCCTGGCCCAAGGAGGTGTTGGTAGTTGTGTGGTTATGGTCTGTTGGATGCAAGTGCTGCACCTACTTAGTCCTTTCTCTAGTCTGTTACACAGGTGAGTGTGCATACACATTCATAACAGTTGTCCATCATGACTCAATGACATCAACTCCATAGGTTTTTTAAAGGGGAACTCTAGGGGGATAAAAAATGTTTGTACTGTCCCTGCCCTCCTACATGATGAAGCTGCGCTGTCCACTACAGTTCTAGGATCTATAAATTACTTACAAAGCAACAAAATCATATCTGCTCTTCAGCACTCACCCCTCCCTTCGGGCACAGAGAAATTCAATCATGCATAGTGCTAAAGTTTCAGGGACAAGAAGCTCCAAGTTGATGAGGGGAAGGTGAGACCATAGCAGTGCTGAATAAACCAATGCAGAGCTCTGCCTCTGCTCCTAGCCTGATACATGACAGCACACATTATGCACCACCATATCATTGCACAACAAAGGACCACAGCGTGTATTTATATCTGCATGATTGCTATTTGAAGGGAGAAAACCCCTGTTCATACATTACATAGGGTGGTATATCTGTTTCAAGATTGTAGTGTGACCATAGGGCTGACAGCCATGCCCCTGGACCATACAGGAGTATGAGGGGGCAGGAATGTAAGATGATCCTGGAGCCCACAGGGTCCATGCAACTGATACACCTCCTGTCACTGCTGCAGCATGAGGCTGAATTTCTATGTCCTCAAAGGGACAGTTGAGAGCTGAGGAGCAGATATGAGTTTATTGATTTATTAGTGATCTGTAGATCCTAGCACTGTAGTGTCCAGCTATGCTTCATGATATAGGAGGGCAGGGACAGTACAAAAAATGTTTATCTCCCTGGAGTTCCCCTTTAGGGCCCACTAAGTCATACTCCTGTTTTTTGAGTATGAATAAAATAAATCTGAAATTCTGTTGTCTCTGAGTTATTTGACAGGACTAACGATCTTACCATCTTCATTGAGATACATTATACCTCATTTGCATCAAAGAGGCAATCAGTAGAAGATATTGTTCTTCACGGACAATAATTATCATGAATATCTAGTGATGACCTTTAGATTGAGCAGTGCACCTGCCGTGTTGAAGCACTTTGTTAATGAGAGCTTTCGTGATATTTTGTAGACTGTAAGCCCGCTAGGGCAGGACCCTTTCACCATCAGTTCCAGTTGGTCATTAGTTTGTTTATTATCATTTATATTTTTATTTTTTATGTAAATCTGTTTTCACATGTACAGTACCATGCAATCAACTCTAAAAGTACATAATAATACTAGTAATGTCGTGTATCAGAATGTCTTAGTCTATAAGGACTACATGCTAATCTTCTCCAAACAATTAGACTCCACCATGTTGTCTCCATTCTAATAAAACTGCCACAATACAACCTTTATGCCATCAAGAATTGTGTTTTTGCATCTAGCTCCTCCCTTGTCTTCATAGAATATTAATATCAGAAACTGCCATCTCCTATCTCAAGAATATAAAAATCTTTCTTCACGTTATATAGATATTATAAATTTTACTAAAGAATTTTGAGCTAATGTTGTAAAATGAAAAGCAGATATCTCTGATAAGGTAAATTGCAAAGTTGCCTTTTTAGTGTGTACTATTTGTTTCTAAAACATTAAAGTCTAATATTCGTCCTTAACCTTCCACCTAGGAACTTCAGACTTCCATTCGTATGTATTATCCTATCTATACAATAAACTGCATGTTACTAAATAATATGTTATCCTCCCGCATCTATGATCCCCTATATAAATTCTTGTGTAGTGTAAAGCTATACAAAAGCTCATTTATTTGAGACATATTTAATAAATTCACCATTTTAATTTATTTGCTTTTGTTTTTCTATTTATTGTTTGTTAGTGTAAACCTCAGTCATCAAGTGGTCTGCCGTCCATCAACTTCTTCAGTTAAGACATCTAGCCTTCTAGATCCGCTCCTTCCTCACCCATGACACTGCTAAAACACTTATTCATGCTCTTATCATCTCCCGCCTTGACTACTGCAACCTCTTTCTCACTGGCCTCGCGGCTAACTCCCTTACACCTCTCCAATCTATCCTCAATTCCTTTGCCCAACTAATCCATCTGTCCTCCCGCTACTCCCCTGTCTTCCCCCTCTGCCAAGCCCTTCACTGGCCCCCCGCCTCCAAGAGATCCCAGTTCAAAACACTAACCATGGCATACAAAGCCATACACAACCTGTCCCCACCATACATCTCCGACCAGGTCTCCTGATACCTACCCTCACGCAACCTCCGATCCTCCCAAGAACTCCCCCTCTGCTCCCCCCTCATTCCCATTTTGCACAACCGCGTTCAGGACTTCTCCCGGGCATCTACCATACTCTGGAACTCCCTGCAACACGTCAGACACTCTCCGACCCTGAGAACCTTCAAGTGTCACCTGAAGACTCACCTATTCCGTCAAGCCTACAACCTGCCATGAGACCCAGGTGACCGCCCCACGACTGACACTCCCCCATCCTACTGTATCCCCACCCACCCCTCGTAGACTGTGAGCCCTTGTGGACAGGGTCCCCTCCTGTACCTGTATCTCCTGATTGTCTAGAGTTAGTGTACTTGTGCTTGTCTCCCTTATCCTCATGTAAGTGCCATGGAACCTAATGGCGCTATATAAATAAATAATAATAATAATAAATAATAATAATAATCATAGCCTCTACTAGGCTATTTATTGGTGACTTTTTGGAATTTTAGGACAATATATATATATATATATATATATATATATATATATATATTGCAGACCTTGTCCAGTGATTTCATTGTTGATTTTCCGATAGATAGATATACCGTATTTTTCAGATTATGAAACGCACTTTTGTTCCCCCAAATTTTGGGGGAAAGTGACGGGTGTGTTTCATAATACAAATCTATTTTCTGTACTGTAGAGGAGGGGGGCTCTTTGGAGCGATGTCCGTGGGCTGAGGAAGACAAATATCGGTTGTGTTAACACGTCAAACGTGTAAACCCATCTCCTAAGTGAATCTGCGCTCCTACTGAGTAACCCTTTCTTTATTGCAAAACTCTCTCACCCTCCGGGTGTGTGGCTATCGGAGCTGTAGTTTGCGGAGAAATCCCCAACAGAGGATGGTGTGGAGCCATATGACCTGCGGTGACGTAGCAGCCCTGTGACGCGCGGATCATCTGATTCCTAACCACGTGACGCGGAAGCGGAGGAGCAGCGTCGATCACTGTGGGCATCAGGAGAACCCGGTGGAAGCTCTCACTGAGGTTGTGCGGAGGCGCAGAAAAACTCACCAAAAAACTGCAAGGTAAATATCCATTTCATTCAGCAGCAGATTGTCAGCTCCCCTGGAAGGCAAACCAGGTGTCATTATACCGGTGCACGATCACTTGCAACCCACAGTTGGGGGCGGTTGTGGCACCAGCGACCAGCCATACTGTCAAGGAAGCGACCGGTGGCATTCAGACACAAGGCTGCCTGAGGGCTCAGTCACTCGTGTGCATGTGAAGCATAGTATCAGAACTCGGCCCGTTAGTAACACCCAGAGCCGGTGGGCCGGTCCGTACTCCTCTCGATGTTACTAACAGGCCGAGTTCTGATACCATGCTTCACATGCACAGGAGTGACTGAGCCCTTAGGCAGCCTTGTGTCTGAATGCCACCGGTCGCTTCCTTGACAGTATGGCTGGTCGCTGGTGCCACAACAGAGAAGACTCTGGCGTACCTATCTAGGCTCGCACAAGATCAATCTTCCTACAAAGAATTCATCCATCCATGGCTCGAGATCGAGCTGAAGGACAAGAAATATTCATAATAAATATATATAATTACATATGGTTATGTGTGTATATTGGACGTGACATTAACGCCTGCAAGTAAGTCTGTTAATATTTAATTTTATATAACTTTTCAAATTTTTACCTTTACATAAACTAAAACATAATATATGGCTTAAAAACATCTAACCTTTACCTAATATTCTATGTAAACTGTCACTAAACACTAGAGGTGATGAAATATGGAAACATATTATTTCCTTTATAATTTGTAGAGAAAAATACTTGCCTGAGCAGAAAAGGTGTATAACATTCCTCCTAGCTACAATATTTCTGTCTTTAATTCCCAAGTATCTGAATTACACTTTAGTCTCTACAGAGAATATTTCATGTGTTTCATAGCCACAAGATTTCCAGTTTCTGGCAATGATCCACATCGCTGTCACTGAAAATGTTTTCCCTGAAGACACCACATTGGAAGTTTTGGAGCAAACATAATAAGCCCCTAAGATATCAACAGTAACTAAGCTCACCTTCAGGATATTTAGATAATTCTACCACAATTTAGAAGAATACCTAAATCAGTTCAAAAGTATGTGGAGATTATTGGAAAAAAAATGACTCCAATTACCATTGCTTCAAAAATATGTAAAATCAAAAGTTTTGTGGAACTCACACATTTTTACAGTCACTAAATATACAATAAATTCTCTAAATTCATAGAATTCTGTAATAATGTTTTATTTTTCATATACCAGATTTTTCGGACTATAAGGTGCATTGGACCATAAAATGCACACTGGTTTTAGTGGACGAAAGTAAAAAAAATTGAAGCAAAACATGTGGTGATGGTGCATTGTTATGAGAGGTATCTGCTGTTGACACTGCTATGGGGGTAATTTCACCCAATGTTGTATTCCATTCTGGGCCCCTTCCATTTATATATGTCCCCCATCATGGTGTATATGTGCTCCATCCTTGTCCCATGCTGGTATATATGCTCCCCATCCTGGTACAGTTAGGGCCAGAAATATTTGGACAGTAACACAAGTTTTGCTATTTTAGCTGTTAACAAAAACATGTTCAGAAATACAATTATATATATAATATGGGCTGAAAGTGCACACTCCCAGCTGCAACATGAGAGTTTCCACATCCAAATCGGAGAAAGGGTTTAGGAATCATAGCTCTGTAATGCATAGCCTCCTCTTTTTCAAGGGACCAAAAGTAATTGGACAATGGACTCTATGTGCTGCAATTAACTCTGAAGGCGTCTCCCTCGTTAACCTGTAATCAATGAAGTAGTTAAAAGGTCAGGGGTGGATTCCAGGTGTGTGGTTTTGCATTTGAAAGCTGTTGCTGTGACCAGACAACATGCGGTCAAAGGAACTCTCAATTGAGGTGAAGCAGAACATCCTGAGGCTGAAAAAAAGAAAAAATCCATCAGAGAGATAGCAGACATGCTTGGAGTAGCAAAATCAACAGTTGGGTACATTCTGAGAAAAAAGGAATTGACTGGTGAGCTTGGGAACTCTAAAAAGCCTGGGTGTCCACGGATGACAACAGTGGTGGATGATCGCCGCATACTTTATTTGGTGAAAAAGAACCCGTTCACAACATCAACTGAAGTCCAGAAAACTCTCAGTGAAGTAGGTGTATCTGTCTCTAAGTCAACAGTAAAGAGAAGGCTCCATGACAGTAAATACAAAGGGTTCACATCTAGATGCAAACCATTCATCAATTCCAAAAATAGACAGGCCAGAGTTAAATTTGCTGAAAAACACCTCAAGAAGCCAGCTCAGTTCTGGAAAAGTATTCTATGGACAGATGAGACAAAGATCAACCTGTACCAGAATGATAGGAAGAAAACAGTTTGGAGAAGAAAGGGAACGGCACATGATCCAAGTCACACCACATCCTCTGTAAAACATGGTGGAGGCAACGCGATGGCATGGGCATGCATGGCTTTCAATGGCACTGGGTCACTTGTGTTTATTGATGACATAACAGCAGACAAGAGTAGCCGGATGAATTCTGAAGTGTACCGGGATATACTTTCAGCCCAGATTCAGCCAAATGCTGCAAAGTTGATTGGACGGCGCTTCATAGTACAGATGGACAATGACCCCAAGCATACAGCCAAAGCTACCCAGGAGTTCATGAGTGCAAAAAAGTGGAACATTCTGCAATGGCCAAGTCAATCACCAGATCTTAACCCAATTGAGCATGCATTTCACTTGCTGAAATCCAGACTTAAGACGGAAAGACCCACAAACAAGCAAGACCTGAAGGCTGCGGCTGTAAAGGCCTGGCAAAGCATTAAGAAGGAGGAAACCCAGCGTTTGGTGATGTCCATGGGTTCCAGACTTAAGGCAGTGATTGCCTCCAAAGGATTCGCAACAAAATATTGAAAATAAAAATATTTTGTTTGGGTTATGATTATTTGTCCAATTACTTTTGACCTCCTAAAATGTGGAGTGTTTGTAAAGAAATGTGTACAATTCCTACATTTTCTATCAGATATTTTTGTTCAACCCTTCAAATTAAACGTTACAATCTGCACTTGAATTCTGTTGTAGAGATTTCATTTCAAATCCAATGTGGTGGCATGCAGAGCCCAACTCGCGAAAATTGTGTCACTGTCCAAATATTTCTGGCCCTAACTGTATATATGGTCTTCATCTTGGTATACAGTGCCTACAAGTAGTCTTCAACCCCCTGCAGATTTAGGTGGTTTGATAAGATGCAAATAAGTTAGAGCCTTCAAACTGCAAACGAGAGTAGGATTTATTAACAGAAGCATAAATCTTACAAACCAAAAAGTTATGTTGCTCAGTTGAATTTTAATAAATTTTAAACATAAAAGTGTGGGTCAATTATTATTCAACCCCTAGGTTTAATATTTTGTGGAATAACCCTTGTTTGCAATTACAGCTAATAATCGTCTTTTATAAGACCTGATCAGGCCGGCACAGGTCTCTGGAGTTATCTTGGCCCACTCCTCCATGCAGATCTTCTCCGAGTTATCTAGGTTCTTTGGGTGTCTCATGTAGACTTTAATCTTGAGCTCCTTCCACAAGTTTTCAATTGGGTTAAGGTCAGGAGACTGACTAGGCCACTCCATCACCTTGATTTTTTCCCTCTTGAACCAGGACTTGGTTTTCTTGGCTGTGTGCTTTGGGTCGTTGTCTTGTTGGAAGATGAAATTACGACCCGTCTTAAGATCCTTGATGGAGGAGCGGAGGTCCTTGGCCAAAATCTCCAGGTAGGCCGTGCTATCCATCTTCCCATGGATGCGGACCAGATGGCCAGGCCCCTTGGCTGAGAAACATCCCCACACCATGATGCTGCCACCACCATGCTTGACTGTAGGGATGGTATTCTTGGGGTCGTATGCAGTGCCATCCAGTCTCCAAACGTCACGTGTGTGGTTGGCACCAATGATCTCGATCTTGGTCTCATCAGACCATAGAACCTTGAACCAGTCTGTCTCAGAGTCCTCCAAGTGATCATGAGCAGACTGTAGACGAGCCTTGACATGACGCTTTGAAGGTAAAGGTACCTTACGGGCTCGTCTGGAATGGAGACCATTGCGGTGGAGTACGTTACTTATGGTATTGACTGAAACCAATGTCCCCACTGCCATGAGATCTTCCCGGAGCTCCTTCCTTGTTGTCCTTGGGTTAGCCTTGACTCTTCGGACAAGCCTGGCCTCGGCACGGGAGGAAACTTTCAAAGGCTGTCCAGGCCATGGAAGGCTAACAGTAGTTCCATAAGCCTTCCACTTCCGGATGATGCTCCCAACAGTGGAGACAGGTAGGCCCAACTCCTTGGAAAGGGTTTTGTCCCCCTTGCCAGCCTTGTGACCCTCCACGATCTTGTCTCTGATGGACTTGGAATGCTCCTTTGTCTTTCCTATGTTGACCATGTATGAGTGCTGTTCACAAGTTTGGGGAGGGTCTTAAATAGTCAGAAAAGGCTGGCAAAAGAGATAATTAATCCACACATGTGAAGCTCATTCTTCTTTGTGCCTGAACTACTTCTTAATACTTTAGGGGGACCAAACAGAATGCTGGTGGTTTGAGGGGTTGAATAATAAATGACCCTCTGAATTAACTTTTAACGCTTTAAAAAAAAAAAAAAAAAAATCTTTTTGGCTGCAGTGCATTTCCCACTTCCAGGCTGATCTACAGTCCAAATGTCACAATTCCAAGTTAATTCCGCATGTGTTAACCAGCTAAATCTGCAGGGGGTTGAAGACTACTTGTAGGCACTGTATATGACCCCATCTTGTTGTATATATGTCCATCATTTTGAGCCCACCCTGTTTATATGGCCCCATCCGGTTACACTTGACCCCAATCCTGGTGTATATGTCCTCCATCCTTGACCCATCCTAGTATTGGCTGGGTGAACTTGACTGATCATCAAGTAAAGGTAACAAACATGCATGAACTAAATTTGCCTATTTCTTATTCACCTTGCGGCCTTCATCACCATCAGCACCCTAATAGACTGTTTACACCATTCCTGGGGCCCAGCTCCTCCTGTGAGGAGCTTTACCATCCCGGCTGACTACCATCTGCCCCAGTAGTCATATCCTGTAGCGTTGGCCATCCCTGAAGAAAACCACAGAAATCTCCTTTTACTGCACACCCAGGATCACGGAGCCATGTCACCGCCACCGCAACCTCCCTGACCGGCCTGGGTACCAGATACCCCACAGCCCTGGGGTCCACTGCAGATTGAGTTCTCTTCTGATGCCAGCAACTGACAATGATGTTAGCTGCCAGGATATTTATTGCTCCCTGCCTGTGATTATAGTTACTGTAGCGGTGAATATGCTTTGTCTTCTGTGGTCTGTTTTCATTATAATTATGCTAAGGTGGTCATTGCTGGCAATTTTTTAGAAAAGATCTGAGGATTCTACAGAATGTTTCCAATAAAATGGACCCAAAAATACTGGTATGGCACAAGCGCTGCCTCCAGTGCCATTTTATTGAACACAGACTGAAGAAGCACAGTGCATTAGCACTGCTCCTTGCACCCATAATCCTGCCCATTTCTCATGGGTCTTCAGTGCAGAAAGGCGGGTCGGAGATTATGGACATGTGGATCAGTGCATATTCATAAACTTAAACAGCAGGCAAACATGTTACCGCAGCACCTGCTCCTGCCTCCTGTGACCCTGTGCTTTAACACTCACAAGTACATCTGGGCTATAAGATGTAACACCCCACTGTCCTCCAACATTTTGGGGGAAAAAGTGCATTTAATAGTTAAAAAAATACGGTAATTCCTCTGGCAGTCCTTCAAGGAGAGCACAGGGTTCCTTACTTGGCTGCGTACATATTCGTAATTGTCAACTCGTGGGTATCTAAATTGCTGGGTCTCCCTTACCCCCCCTCCCCTCTCCCTCCTTACTCCCCTTCTCCCCTACCCCTTTTTTCTCTTTCTCTCCTCTTATTTCCACAATTGTCTTTTCATAGGTTCTGTATTCTTTATATAAGGTCCTTGTCCAGAGGTGATTCTTAAGATGGGAAACATGTACCCTTTAGGTGCTAGTGTCCTTATTGGACTTCTCCTGTGCTGATCTTTTCGGGACATAATGTATCTTTGTATTAAGTCCTGGACAATGTACTGGTTCTTTCTATTGTCTTTACTGTTAAAAATTTCAATAAATACATTTACTGAAAAAAAAAAAAAAAATACGGTAATCTGCAAAAATAAACAATAGAAACAATATGAAGACACTGTTCAGATAGGCTTACTTTGAATACAAATTAACAGAAATAACACTGGTGTGACCAAGATCTGCAACATAGATACATAATAACCTCTAACGGTTGGGTTTCCTCAGGGTTCAGTCCTAGGTCCCCTTCTCTTCTTTCAATACACTCCCCCTATTGGACAAACCATCAGTAGATTTGGTTTTCAATACCATCTCTTTGCTGACGACACCCAGTTATACACCTCTTCTCCTGACATCACCCCCCTCCCCGATTACTACAAAATACCAGTGATAGTCTGTCTGCTGTCTTTAACATCATGTCCTCTCTCTACCTTAAACTGAATCTGTCAAAAACTGAACTTCTCATGTTTCCTCCCTAATCTTCCGAAACCTAATATTGCCATTTCTGTATGTGGTTCTACCATTACTCCTCAGCAGAACATCTGCTGTCTTGGGGAAATATTTGACTCAGATCTCTCCTTCACTCCCCACATTCGATCATTCGCTCACTTTTGTTGCCCACCTCAAAAATATCTCTAGAATTCGACCTTTTCTTACTGTTGATTCAGCAATAACTCTAACTATTGCACTTATTCATTCTCACCTGGATTATTGCAATCTTCTACTAATCGGTTTCCCTCCTACTAAACACCCTCCTCTCCAATACATCCTAAATGCAGCAGCCAAGATCATATTCCTCTCCAACTTCACTGATACCTCTATCCTGTGCTAGTCTTTGCACTGGTTGCCAAACCGCTTTAGAGTACAATATAAAATTATCACTGACCCACGAAGCCCTCCACAGTTCTGCACCACCCTACATCTTCTCCATTATCTCTGTCTATCGCCGTACATGTTCCCTCCGTTCCGCAAGTGACCGAAGGCTGACATCATCTACAATCTGAACCTCCCACTCCCGTCTCCAATACTTCTCAAGAGCTGCACCAATTCTCTGGTTCAGATTACCAAAAGAAATTCAATTAAGTTTCAATACCCATAGATTTAGGCGAGCCTTAAATATGCATCTCTTTAGACTGGCTTATCATCTCGCCTCACTTGTCTCACTATGTTCCCTTTTCCAAATCCGGCCTCTTGGGTCACCTGTCTGCACCCCTATGCATAATATAGCATTTTATCTGTACTTGTACAGATCCTGGCTAGTGAACATTTCATGCAGCATGAAATAAATCCCATATTTATTATATTGTTGGCCGGACCATATTTGACAGCACTTTTACCATACACCTTTTGTACCTCCCCTATTTCCTCATAGATTGTTAACTTTGTAAGCTTGCAAGCAGAGACTTCACTACTCATGATGTTGAATTTTTGTTACTATGTATTGTTTCATTTTGTCTGTATATGTCCCCTCTGAATTGTAAAGTGCTGCGGAATATGTTGGCGCTATAAAAATAAAATTATTATTTATTATTATTACTATTATTATTATTAATTTGAATTTGTAATGGACACCAAGAGACTTGATGATAAACTTCTGGGTTTTTACCCATTCCTGCATGAATGATCTGCAATGTGCAGTACTATGAAAAAGCTTTAGTCAGTTGTGGAAAAAGCTGCAAGATTAGGATGCTTTTTAAATTAATGCTAATAATTTATTTTAATCAATTAATAAAATCTTAAAACATATCAACAAAAGAAAATGTCAAATCAAACCAATATCTGGTGTGACCACCTTTGCCTTATTACAACAGCAAAGAATCAATTCTAGATACTTTTCGCACAGTTTTTGAAGGATTTTCACAGGGAGGTTGTTCCAGACATCTTGGAGAATTAAATATAGTTCTGTCGGCACAAATCCTTTAGTATCTTCATATAATCCTACACAAAAACTGAATTTTGAGATGAGGGTTCTGTATCATCACTTCCAGGACTCCTTGTTTTTCTTTACTGTTATTGTTTATGTCATTCATAATACTAAAAACTATCACTCTACTATTGCAGTGACTAAAGACCCCGTTACACGGTACGAGATCGTGAACGATATATCTCAAACATCATGGGTTTGGAGTCATTCAAACAACATCGTTAGAACGTCACCGAGATACGACTACGATAAATCGTTGGATCGTTGATCGCAGATTTGAGAACATGTTCTCAAATCAGATGATCCTCAATCAGCCAACCTGCTGCATCATTGTGTGTGACACCGCGAAAACAATGTTGTTAATGACTTCCCTTATTCACAAAAGTGAACAAGTATGGTTCGCTGGGTTGTGCCGACAATAGCTGCTCTCCACATCGTTGGTGCGTCGTGCACGATATCTAGACGTGTGACATCTCACCAATGATGTCAAAAAGATCTCCTAACGACTGAGATTGTTGTTGATATCTTAATGACGTTGAAGCGTGTAACGGTACCTTTAGGCTACCTTCACATTAGTATTTGTATCTGCATGCGTCTGGTATGCGGACGCAAATGCAGTGCTGAACGCGGTCATACTGATGTGTACACAGCAGTGATTCTCCACATGCATTCACATAGTATGTGATTGTGAATGTGCCTGGCCACCCAATCAGCGGTCGCGCCGGGAGGTGGAGATTAGCGGCGGCCGGGAGGAAGAGATCAGTGGCGCAGTCAGGCGATTTAAACTAACAGCTGATGTGTCCCCTGACAGCATCAGCAGTTAGTTTAAATCACCCGCTGCCACTCAGCTCTTTCTCCCAGCCGCCGCCGCTGATCGCCGCCTCTTGTCTGCCTCCGCTAATCGTCACCTACCGGCTACCGCTGTGATCGCCACCTCCCGCCTGGGAGGTGGCAATCAGCGGTGGCGGCCGGGAGGAAGAGATCAGCGGCCACGGCGGGCGATTTAAATCGATCAGTTGATGCTGTCAGGGGACACATCAGCTGATTGGTTTCCCGTTGGTTTTCTATGGGTGATTCTATGTGAACGCATTTGTTCGCTTGCTTGGCCTGCAGATGGCAATGCATTCACATAGGATCACATTCATGATTTGTGTGCTTCCGGAGGCTTGCGTAGAAAGCAAGCTCTCTTGTACGCACAAAAAATGCAACAAGTTGCGTCCGAGGTGAGTCCAAGAAAACTTGTTTTTTATGCAGGCGTATGCAAACGCAGGCGAACGCAGCCAAACACAGGCACCATGTGTCCCCATTTTAAACATAGGGATGCAGTACACATGTGTTTGGCTGCGTTTGCCTACACTGCGCTCAAAAACGCAATTGTGAAAGCGGCCTTAATGAGTGTATATAAAAAGGAGTAAAATTGGGGATCCAGCAAAGAAGGAACCAGATGACAGATCAGGGAAGCCTGTGCCAAGGAAAGGGGAGTGTAGTTTACTCTGATCCTGACATTCTGACATTGCTCAGCACCGTGCTGTAGCCTGTAGTAATCTGATACATTGTCACCTCATCAGCTGCAGTCAGGAGCTCGCTCATTGTGTACGCGCTTCCCCTCTCTTTTAAGGTTATAACTTTGTATTCAATGTGAAGACGGATTTGACTGAGAATTAACATATGTCTGCTACAGATACAGCCTAATGAGGAACCCTTGTGGAAAATTTATGAGTGATTTCACTTATAAAGTATTTGTGAATGTTTATTAAAATTAGGGATAGGCGAATCTACTCGCTAGGACTCGTTACTCTGCGAGTAGTAAGGGAGTCGCAGGACTCGGTACTCTGCGAGTTTCCCAGCGTTTACTCGCACAGTAACGAGTCCAATGCAAATCAATGGCAATCCTAGTTTTGTCAGAGATTCTGACAAAACTAGGATTGCCATTGACTTGCATTGGACTCGCTACTGTGCCAGTGATAGCAGGGAAACTTGCAGAGTAAGAGCTGTCTGCTCTGTGCAGCTCCAGGGTCCTAGAGCCCACCTGCTGCCTGATGTAGCAGAGCTGAGATTGTTCTCAGTCTGCTCATTCCCTGTGCATAGACATCTATATCTATGCACAGGGGATGTAGCAGAGAGGACATCGCGCTTTGGACTACGTCGGACGGAAGAGGATTTTTTAATTAAAGATGGAGTCCCTAATGGCTTTTTTTTTTATTTCTAATAAACAATTTTCTCTGTGTGGTGTTTTTTTTAACCCTTTATTGGAGATTCTTAGTGGCCGGGTCAAACCTGGCCTGACATTAAGAATCCCGGGCTTAATACCAGCTTGTATAACAAAGGTGGTATTAACCCCTTTATTACCCAGCGTGCCACCGCCACCAGGGCCGCTGGAAGAGCGGGGTTCAGCGCCAGAGGATGGCACTTCAATGAACGCGCCATCTTCTGGGGCGGCTGCGGGCTGCAATTTGCAGCGGGGGGTGCCCAGAAAGCTTGGGCCTCCCTGCGCTGCGGATTCCAGCCCCCAGCTGCTTAGCTGTACCTGGCTAGATGCCTTCAGATGAGTGATGAGGCAAACTTTTTGTGAATGGTAAAGTTAACAAACAAAACCACTTCTATTGGTCTGACACTAACCCACGGTGGATAGATCCCTCCAAGACTATTGGAACACAAAAATTGATGGTATGGTGTGGTATAGGGAGTACAAAGATAGTGGGGCCATTCTTCGTCAATGGAAGCCTCAATGCCACTGGATATCTGAAATTGCTACATGATTCAGATTTCTAATCAAAAACCAAATCTGCAATGTTTGTGCAGAATTTGAAATTGGAGAACTTGTTCGGGGAAAGTTTGCTCATCTCTAGAGTACACCATTGAGGGAACTAATCTAAAATTGAGGAATACTGAAAGGGTTGAAAACTTTGAAAATATTCTTCTGCACATTTTGTTTTTGGGTCTATTTAGCCCAATGCGTTAGGTTCTTGCTATTACGTGAAACAAAGTAATTGATAAATGATTTTATGAAAATATGTCCAATTCATTACAGTAACAACATTTGTGTACTTTGCTCCTAATACTACACATATAGCATTACAAAAAAAAGTCTCTAATGATCAGATGAGTTAAACAGGAACCATGAGCCACTGCAAACCAGGGGCTTCACTTTCAACAACTATGATTTCCTTTTAATCACTTTATCAGATTTCACCACGATTAGAATAATGAAAAATGCAGGTGGAATGGAAGCGCTTATAGGGTTGTTACTTGAGGGAACAAGGTTGGTATTTATAATCCTTATTGTGCCAACTGCTGATGAACTGTCTGTATTAAAAGGAAATCTACAGTGCCCAAACATACCTTATTTCTAAATAGTGATTACGTGAGTAATATTTTTCTCCAACATCCATTCCTCCATTCATTTCTATATGCCTGGAGGACTCGACCATTTCTTCTCAACATGTATACTTTGAAAGTAGTAAATGATTACTGTGGGTTTTACTGCAAATCTTTAGTTTATTATGTATTTGACTGCTGCATTCCGTGTCAGAACTGCGGTAGATTTATGCAGCAAGAAATCATACCAGTATTAATTACGTGTTTGGATGTATCAAAAATAATTGCAATGAGCATTGTCTCTGAATTATAGGATGGTTTTAAAAATAGAAGTCATATTCTTAAATCAATGCAGAAAACACAAATATGTATATATATATATATATATATATATATATATATATATATAAACACATATATATATATATTATATATATGTATGCGCACACACTGGTGCTCAGAATTAGAGTACAGTGTATGCTTATTCAATTTTTTCAGACAGAATGTAATCTGCATTGATCAACATTTGAAGATTTTTGTGCAATAGGTACGCCATGCCGCTAGGACAGTGTTTTACAAAATAACCAAAGTACTGTACATCAATTTGAAACCTTTATTTTACTCAAAACGTGATGATCATAATTGCAGAACAGCAATGACTGTAGGACAGAGAATGACTAAAACTAAATTTTGTGAGGCTTACAACAGTCACCAATCAATAGAAAGTATACAGGCCTTTGCTTTGAATGACTTTAGCACATCTGCAGCCACAGGACATCACTAGTGATGGGCGAAACCTCCGATGTGGGGGTTCAGTGGACTCACCCAGATGTTTTTTAAAGTTCAAGTTAAGAGCCAAACGTGACTCCAACTTGAGTACGAACCCCGAACTTTGACTTTAAAGTTATGGGATGGGGGCTGTAAAAGAAAGCAGATAGTTATTAAACAGGGGCTCATACTTACCGCTTTATCGCATCCCACTATCCTACCACTTCTATTTCTGGAGCCACTCATTAACTTCCAGGATATTCACTGCAGAGCGAACCACCCAACAGCCAATCACAGACACTGTCACAGAGAAAGGCCATCTTTGATTGGCTGTTAGAGTAATCTGGAAACTGCCCATACTTTCTAGATAGTAGAATGTATAGGCAGTACTAGAATTCTAGATACTAGAATGCATGGGCTGGTTTCAGGTTACTCCAGCAGGAAATCACACATGCCCATTCTCTGTGACAGCATCTGTGATTGGCTGGTGGGCCTCTCACCCTTTGACTGACATCATAGTACTGTAAAAATAAATAATTAATTAAAAAGTTTGCATAGAGCTTAGTAGTATTTTTAATTTTCAGTACAGATAAAACAGACAGCTACAAGCTGTCACAACCAGCTGCTTGGCTTTACCTTGGCTGGCAATCAAAATACAGGAAAACCCATTTTTTAAAAATAAATAAAAAAAAAAAAATTGTGCAGACTTTTAATCGCCAGCCAAGGTAAAACCCAGGCAGCTGAGGGCTAGGATTTTTAACATGGTAAGGCCCACACGTTTTGGGCCCCCTACGCTGAAAATCACAGCCTGCAGCCCCTGAAAATGGCGCATTATTTTGTAGTGGCATTATCAGGAGCTTAACCTGACTCTTCCAGTGTCTCTGGTGGGGGTGGCATGCTGGGTAATAAAGGGGTTAATTCCAGCTTATGTTTAGTTTAAGGAAGCGAGAGGAGAAGAAGGAGGATATGGCTGATAGATACTCTGGGATTCTGGACAGTAGAGAGGTGACGTCTGGGCCAGAGAGATGGATTTACACTATTTTGTAGTGCCATTTTCAGGTGCCTAACGCGACTCTTCCAGCAACTCTGGTGCGGGTGGCATGCAAGGTAATAAAGGGTCAATACCAGCTTTGTATTGGCAGCTGGCACTATGCCTGAAATTCATGGTGTCCTTAACAACTCAACTCAAATAATGAAGAAAAAATGGCTGCACTCACCAGGGTAGCATCTTCATATATTTATTGATTGCCCAGAAAGTCAGATCATGAACATACTGACAGGGCAGAGACAACGGACTTTTTCTTCATTATTTGAGCTGGACTATTGATAGTATATGGCTAGCAACACCTGTGGGTACCTGTGCTGAATAAGTATACCTGTACTGAATAATACAGGAGTGACGTGGCCTATCCCCGTGACTCACTATGGCCCAGCATTTTCTATTTTTTCATTTTATATATATATATATATATATATATATATATATATATATATATATATATATATATATATATAAATCAAGAAAAATAGGCAGCACTCCAAATTAAATGTGAAAAAGTGGATACTTTACTGATCCTCTGGTGGCGACGTTTAGACGGTGACCCGTCTTTATCAAGCCTTGGCCGTCGAAACGTCGCCACCTGAGGATCAGTAAAATATCCACTTTTTTCACATTTAATTTTGGTGTGCTGCCTATTTTTCTTGATTTATTATTTCGGTTGTTTGGATACTGCTGAATAGGTTTTGCACCAACTGTATAATTTTGGTAGTGCTGGCCAATTTTTTTGATCTATATATCTAATATATAAAGCTGAATGTGTGTATGTATGTCTGTGTGTATGTATAGCCGGGATTGGCATCTACACTGTTGCAAATACAGCCACAAAATTTTGCATAGTCACACATCTGGACCCCGAGAGCATCATATGCTATGTTGTGAGGTGAAATTTTAACCCTGCGCGTTCCAGTTCACCAAACAATTTTGCCCCTATCTACTTAATGGGGAAAAAGTGAAAGGAAATGTGTGGGAGGAAAATCGACAGCTACCAGCTACAGCCACAAAATGGGTACCCCTATCTACATAATGGGTAAAAAGTGACAGTTACCAGTTGACAGTTGTGAATGAGAGAGGCTTAATGACAGCGCCAAAGACTAACAGCATATACCAGCATATAGTCACTAAGGTGGGGCCCCAACATGGGATATTCACCACGCATGGGGACATGTTTACACACCACACGCACACAAAGAGTAACAGCAAGTGTATAGTGGCTAAGATGCAGCCCCAACATTTGATACTCACCACGCACCCGAACACACACGCACCACAAAGAGACACACACAACACAGAAACACACACACACCCCATGGACACACACACACCCTATAGCGACACATGCACTCACCCCACAGGGACACACACACACACCACAAAGAGACAAACACAACACAGAGACACACACACCACACAGACCCCCGCCCCCACAGGGACACTCACATACATACCCTATGGGGACACATGCACTCACCCCTCAGGGACACATACACACCACAAAGAGACACACACACAACACAGATCCCCCCCACAGGGACACACACATACACACCCTATAGGGACACATGCACTCACCCCACAGGGGCACACACACACCGCAGGGACACACACACCACACAGACAGACACAGATGTGCACAAATCGCCTCACACAACTCGCCTCATACGTGTGCTATCTTTAATTTCCAAAAATAAACATCTGATTAAAGACAGCCAATGTGCAACACATGTGCTATATAGGGAATTAAGGCAGATGTCAGTCACATGAGCTGTCTATTATGTGTATGTGTGAGGTAACATATGCTGCCCGGCCGGGGGGAGGGTTTACTGTTGGCTGGAGATTTATCAGGCTGCCTATAGCAACCAATCACAGCTCAGCTTCTATTTTCCTACTGGTCATTAATATGACATATTCAAATTCTATTTTTTTATAGCTAACATCAGTTATTTATTAACCCGTGCATAGCCGGGTAGTACAGCTAGTATATATATACACATATATAGTTGAAACTAGGAGTTTGTACACACTATATAAAAAGACACGTATGCATGTTTTTCTCACTATCTGACATGAACTTAAAATAAACCTTTGCTGTTTTGGGTTACTTAGGATTACTATACTTATTTATATTTGCCAACTGCCAGAATATGGAGAGATAATGTTTTAAGGCATTATGCTTTATACAATTTGGGACAGCCCATATGATGATGTCACATGTTTGGAACTTCTGATAGTTTTATTGGCAACATCTGAGTTAATTAGAGACACACCTGTGGATGTATTTAATGCACACCTAAAACACACTGCTTCTTTGTGTAGCATCATGGAAAAGTCTAAAGAAATCAGCCAAGATATCAGGAAGAGAATTGTCGACTTGCACAAGTCCGGGGTTCATTCTTGGGTGCAATTTCTAGATACCTGAAGGTGTCTCGTTCATCTGTACAAACAATTATATGCAAGTAGAAACAAGATGGGAATGTCCAGCTTTCATGCTGCTCAGGGTTTTTTTTTGCCCCAGAGATGAACGGGTTTTGGTCCGACATGTGCATATCAACCCAAGAACAAAAGCAAAAGAGCTTGTGAAGATGATTATTGAGACTGGTAAGATTGTGTCATTATCCACAGTGAAATGAGTATTGTATCAACATGAGCTGAAAGGCCACTGTGCCAGGAAGAAGCCATAACTCTAAAATAAACATAAAAAAAACACATTAATGTTTGCAAATACACACAAGAACAAAGATCTACATTTTTGGAGATATGTCCTGTGTTCTGCAAACTAAAATTGAACTGTTTGGCCAAAATTACCATGATGTTTAGAAGATGTTTAGAAGTCTAAGAATACCATCCCAACTGCCAAACAAGGGTGGATATAAATGAAAAATAAGTACCGTATATATTCGCGTATAAGCCGAGTTTTTCAGCCCAAAAATTGGGCTGAAAAGTCCCCCTTTGGCTTATACGCGAGTCACGGTGTATTTGCTTGGGGGTGGCTGTGACCGGGGGCTGGAGGAGGCAGGAGGGGGCCGCAGTGACCGCGGGCGGTCATGTGGGGCCACCTCATTAGTGTAATGAATATGCACGGCATCCCCCCGTCCATCAGCGGCGGGGGGAGCGGTGCATATTGCAATACACTGGCCCTCAGCAGTGGTACACAGCCCCCCCTCCTTAGTATGTGTCCCCCAGGCTGCGGTACCTGTTAAAATAACAAACATTTCATACATCACCTTTCGGTCCCGGGTTCTTCCTGCTTGTGCCGGTGTTATGTGACCGGGCGCAGCTGATGACATCATTTCCTGCGCCCGGTCATAGCACTAGAAGCCAGCACAAGCAGGAAGAAGAAGCCGGGAGCAGAGGAGCGGTGCCGGAAAGGTGATGTATGAAAGGTTTGTTATTTTAACAGGTGCCGCAACCTGGGGGACACATACTAAGGAGGGGGGGCTGTGTACCACTGCTGGGGGCCAGATACAAGCCTGTATACCACTGCAGAGGGGCCTGTGTACCACTGCACAGGGGCCTGTATACTACTGCATAGAGGCCTGTATACCACTGCACAGGGTCCTGTATACTACTGCACAGGGGCCTGTATACCACTGCACAGGGGCCTGTATACTACTGCACAGGGGCCTGTATACTACTGCATAGGGGCCTGTGTGCGACTGCACAGGGGCCTGTATACTACTGCATAGGGGCCTGTATACCACTGCACAGGGGCCTATATACTACTGCACAGGAGATTGTATACCACTGCACAGGGGCCTGTATACCACTGCACAGGGGCCTGTATACCACTGCACAGGGGCCTGTATACCACTGCACAGGGGCCTGTATACTACTGCACAGGGGCCTGTATACCACTGCATAGGGGCCTGTATACCATTACTGATGGGTGCTATATACCAGTGACGGGGGGCTATATAATAGGATGGGGGTCTGCTGCATTTCATACCCTCGGCTTATACGCGAGTCAATAACTTTTACCAGCTTTTGGGGGCAAAAGTAGGGGGGTCGGCTTATACACGGGTCGGCTTATACACGAGTATTTCCGGTAGGTGAAAAAGTGGTAAATGTCTTAAGTGTTTGGCCATGTCTAGAGGGCACCAAGTGCCAGTTTTGAAAAGTTATTCTGCACTACCAGACTCCCTTAAGACTATATGCAAACGTTGAGCTTTTGGTTGTAGAAATTTCTACACCAAATTTGCATCTCCTGGAAAGAAAAGCACACCTAAAAGGCTAATCGTATTTGATTACTTTTTGATGCATGTCTGACATATTTTTGTATGAATTTTTCATGCATTATTAGTAAAATAATGCTGCAATAAATGCTGAAATAAATTGACATGCTGCAGATCTATTTTTGTTCCAAATCTGCAAGGGAAAAAAACAACGTGCATAAAACTTCAGAATTCTCATTGACTTTGTTGGCATAATGATTTGCATTCAGTTTTGTGAAAAATCTGCACTAAAAATGCATACAAAGATGTACCAAAAACATACTGTGTGCACAGGGCCTTAATATAAAGACTACAGCTGTTCACTGAATGCCCCCTTTGGAAGTTGATGACCCAATTTCGACAATGGACAAAGTAGCAAGTGTTTTATAACACCATCTTGAGACCACTGAGAAAAACTTATAAAGTAGAGGAAAACCCTTTTAAATGGACTGCTGCAATGGTGACTGTAGTTAAAGAAGTATTCTAATAATAATTATTATTATTATTATTTATTTATAGAGCATCATTGATTTCATGGTGCTGTACATGAAAAAGGGTTACATAGAAAAAAGTTCAAAATACCATGAACAAACTAACAGTGACAGACCGATACAGAGGGGAGAGAGGGCTTACATTTTACAAGGCAATGGGGAGGGAGACAGTAGGTTGGGTCTGCTCTGCTGATGGTGGAGCGCCAGGTCCAGTGGTGGTGAGGTGGCACTTAGATAATTGCAAGTTCTAGGCTGTTCTGAAGAGAGGGGTTTTCAGGTTTTGCTTGAAGGTTCAGAGAGTAGGGGGTAGTCGGACGTTTTATTGTGTAGAATTCCAGAGGATGGGAGATGCTCAGGTGAAGTCTTGCAGGCGGTTAGATGAGGAATGTAAAAGTGTGGAGGAAAGAAGGAGGTCTGGGGAGAATTGAAGATTACGAGTTGGATGATAGTGGGACATTAGTTCGGAGATATTTGGGGGAGATAGATTGTACATGGCTTTGTAAGTCAATGTTAGTAGTTTGAATTGGATATGTTGGGGAATAGGGAGCCAGTGGAGGGATTTGCAGAGGGGAGAGGTGAGGGAGAAGCAAGAAGGAAGGTGGATTAGTCAGGCAGCAGCGTTAAGAACAGATTGGAGTAGTGCAAGAGTGTTAGCAGGGAGGCCACAGAAGAGGAGGTTGCAGTAGTTGAGAAGAGGGATGATGAGGGCATGCACTAGTAGTTTAGTAGATTGAGGGTTGAGGAAAGGACAGATTCTGTAAATATTTTTGAGTTGGAGGCAGCAGGACCTGGCAAGAGCTTGGATGTGTCGTTTCAAGGATAAGGTAGAGTCAAGGGTTACTCCAAGGCAGCGAACTTCAGGTACGGGGCAAAGTGTGATGTCATTTATTGTGATAGATAGATCAGGTAAAGATAGATCAGGTAAGGGATGTGTGCGAGATGGGGGAAAGATGATGATCTGAGTTTTGTCTACGTTTAGTTTAAGGACGCGAGAGGAGAAGAAAGAGGATATGGCTGATAAACACTCTAGGATTCTGGACAGCAGGGAGGTGACGTCTGGGCTAGAGAGATAGATCTGAGTGTCAACAGCATACATGTGGTACTAGAATACATGGGACTTTATGAGTTGTCCTAGTCCAAGGGTATAGATGGAAAAAAGAAGGGTTCCCAGGACAGAGCCTTAAGGGACCCCAACAGAGAGGAGATTGGGAGAGGAGGTAGTGTGGGCTTCGACGACACTAAATGTGCAGTTGGAAAGGTAGGAGGAGATCCAGGAGAGGGCAAGGTCAGTGATACCAATGGAAGAGAGGATCTGTAATAGGAGGCAGTGGTCGACTTTGTCGAATGCAGAGGACAGATCAAGAAGGAGGAGGTTGAAGAAGTGTCGGTTAGCATTGGTGGTAAGTAAATCGTTAGTAATTTTGGTTAAGGTGGTTTCGATGAAGTCATGGGGGTTGCCAGATGCCAGATTGAAGGTGGTCAAAGAGAGTTAGATGAGAGGTGGGATGAGAGTACATTGTGGACATGCTTTTTAAGACGTTTGGAGGTGAACGGGAGCAATATGGGACATAGCTGGATATGGAGGTTGGCTTCTTTAGGATAGGTGTAATTTTTGCATGTTTGAAAGGGGAAAGAAAGGTACCAGAGGTTAGTGATAGGTTGAAGAGGTGGGTTAGGGCTTGGATAAGCATGTTTGTGAGGTTGGGGAAGAAGTGGGAAAGGATGGGGATCGATGCACAAGTGGTGAGGTGCGATTTGGAAAGGAGGTGTAGAAGTTCTCCTTCAGTGATGGAGTGGAGGAGGGGGTTAGTGGAGGAGGTGAGTGGTCTGGTATACATAGGGGTTGAGATGGTTGGGTAGTAAAGACTTGTCTGGTCTGATCTGATCGATCCTGTTGGTGAAGTGTGTTGCGAAGTCTTCTGCAGAAATGCGAGAAGTAGGAGGGGGCAGTTAGGGGCAGAGGAGGAGTTAAATGTGTTGAATAACTGCCTGGGGTTGTGGGACAAAGAGGATATGAGGGTAATGAAGTAATTCTGTTTAGTGATGGTAAGTGTTAACTTGAATTTGAGAAGTTCTTGTTTGAATGCTGTGTAGTCTCCTTGTGAATGTGTTTTCTTCCAGCGCCGTTCAGCAGCCCTAGATTCTCGCCGCAGCTTTTTAGTGGTGTTTGTGTGTCAGGGTTGTCTGTTGATTCATCATGTTCTGCCTTGAACAGGAAGGGCAACTGCATCAATCACTGCTGTGCGTTTAGAATTGTTGAAAGTGGTGGCGTTATCGGTGTCATGGAGTGGGAACATTGAGGACAGTGGTAGAATAGAGTCAGAGAGTATGTGAGTGTCAACGTGTGTGAGATTTCTGAGAGGGTGTGCAAGTTGGTAGACATGGGTAGGTGGTGGTAAGATAGGGGGAAAGGGGAGGTTGTTGGTTTAGTTAGGAAGCAGAGGCGGGTGAAGATGAGGTCTGTGTGGTTGGCTGTGGAGGACCATTGAGAGAGACCAAAGAATGAAGGATGAAGCAAGTGACAGGGAGTATGTGAGTGTCAACGTGAGTGAGGCTTCTGCAAGGGTGTGCGAGTTGGTGGACATGAGTGGCAGGTGAGGAGGACAAGGATGAGAAGGTAATTAGATGGTGGTCAGATAGGGTGAGAGGGGAGGTTGTGGGGTTAGTGAGGGAGCAGAGACAGGTAAAGATGAGGTCTAGTGTATGTCCATCTGTGTGGGTGGCTGTGGAGGACCATTGAGAGAGGCCAAAGGATGAAGCAAGTAATAGGAGTTTGAAGGCTGTTGACTGGTTGGTATCAATGGAGATGTTAAAGTCACCCATGATGATGGTGGGAATGTCAACAGAGAGAAAGTGAAGAAGCCAGATGGAGAATTGGTCAAAGAATGCAGTGGCTGGGCCTGGGGTCGATAAATGACAGTCACATAGAGGTTGGAAGGAGAGTGGATACAAACAGAGTGCACTTCGAAGGATGAGAGGATATGGAGGGAGCATGTGTTAAAGGTGCAGTTGCTAGAAAGGAGAAGACCCACTCCTTCATCATATTTGTTGCCAGTGCGAGGTGTGTGGGTGAAGAGGAGGCCGCCATAGCACACTGCAGCAGGGGAGGCCATGTCTGAGGGTGTCAGCCATGTTTCTCTGAGGCCCAGGAAGGAGAGTTTGCGAGTGGTCACGAGTGGAGTTTAATACAGATAGAACGGGCATTCTAGACTGCTCCAGTGAGAGATGGCAGTGGAGAGGGGGCCAGAGGAATGGGTTTTATATTTAGAAGACTATGTCTGTTTCTTGCAGGTGCGGGGTGATAGGAGGGAGGAATAGTGGGTAATGTTGACTGTGGAGGTTGGGAGATTTCTCATCCGGCTAATAGGAAAAGCAAAGAGAGACCAAGCAGATGTGAGAATGAAAGTGGCCGACATGTTTTGTTTTTCTGCAGTGCAGGAGAGGTGTGAGATTGAGAAGCAGGTCAGCAGAGGAGCTCAGGTGGGGAGGTAAGAGCGATAGTGAGATAAATATTTGTGATGAGAGTGATGGGGTTTGGGGATAGGGAAAGAGAGGAAGGATTAGTGAAGCAGTTACTGTTAGGGCATAGGTAAGCATGGTGAAAGTGTTAGTGGGAAAGTAAAGTAGCAAAAACAGTTAGCAGATGGATATAGCTGGTACCTTCTAGTTTCTTCTGGTTAATTTCTGGGATATTTCTGTACACTTAAGAGACACTTGACGAGACACAGGAGGAGACCCACGGTCAAAGGAGAGCTCCTATTATCATTTATATACAGCTTTAAGAGTTCAAAAAATGAGTTCAGCTGACCAGAGGGGAGGGGCAGGAGGGGTGTATGTTAAACAGAGCAAGCTGGGTTAGTTAACCAACAGGAAAGACAGCACAACTTAACTAGTTACACGGCGGTGGAAGACTGGGCCATACCATAAAGAGCTGAAGAAAAAAAACAGTTTAGTGAAGATCAAAGACATGCAGAGTGAGAATCAGGTGAGGATTAGATCAGACAGTTTTCAGTTTGTAGCATAGCGTACATGTGGATGAGATGGATCGATAGATGAGGTGACAATGCAGACCATGTAATACAGAATTACATTTTCTGGGATATTTCTGTACACTTAAGAGACACAGGAGTAGACCCACAGTCAAAGGAGACCTCTTACTGTCATTTATATGATAATAAGAAAAATGTAAAACATGCATTTTGAAAACTCATTATGTTGGAAAAAAAGACCTAAAGTTGATAGTATTAGCTTCAAGCTGGTGCGTTTCATTTTAAATTGCACCCTACACTAACTCTTTTTACAAATGGATGTTAGTAAATCTGCCCCTATGTGTATATAAAGGACTTAAAATATTATCAGCGGTTTCACACATCAGTCTTAGTTTTTAGTACAGTGAAAAAAAATTACTTTCTTTTTACAGTGTACTGGATTAGTGTTTGGTTGGTGTACTAGTTTTTACAATCATTGAGACATCCGTTTTTGTGGTTCAAAAAAATCCAAAGCTTTTCCTATCAAAAATACAGTGATTGTGATAAAAAGGGATACAAAATTGTGCAGATAAGGTCTTCATCCAAGAGAGAGATGGAGGTCGAAGGAATGAAGAATACTCACCTTTAATGGTTGTGAAGAGTCACAACCATCTTGAAAACCATGACTTTCCACGACTGCAGCAACACCCAGGGAGTATATGTGCAGGGAAGAAAGGGTTAAATCCGCGCTGTTGTGAAAATCATCAATCTAGATATTTCGAGAATTTTTTATTGTCGACGAGTTTCAAAGTACAACTTCTTCCGCAGGACGTAGACCATGTTTTCTATGTCCTGAGGAAGAAGTTGTACTTTGAAACGCGTCGACAATAAAGAATTCTCGAAATATCTAGATCGATGATTTTCACAACAGCGCGGATTTAACCCTTTCTTCCCTGCACATATACTAAAGTAGACAGTGATAGCATTTCGATAACACATGGATACCATCCGAAAGCTATCATTTTTTTTGTAGAAAAATGGTCCACATTTTTCAAATGTCTGTGAAAAAAGTGACAGCTCAGATATGTCAACCACAAATATGTCAATGAGTCTTTAGTATTCACTCCACTGTAGTATTGTTGTATTGGTATTATTATTA
This sequence comes from Allobates femoralis, assembly GCA_033576535.1. NCBI lineage: Eukaryota > Metazoa > Chordata > Amphibia > Anura > Aromobatidae > Allobates > Allobates femoralis. The sequence continues at coordinate 630,870,785 of JARQOC010000003.1, forward strand.
TTTATTTACCGTATATACTCGTGTATAAGCCGACCCGTGTATAAGCCGACCCCCCTACTTTTGCCCCAAAAATCTGGAAAAACCTATTGACTCGTGTATAAGCCGAGGGTGGACCCCAGCACAGGTATACAGACCCCAGCAGTGTGGTATACAGGCCTCCCCAGTGGTAGTATACAGATTCCCCAGCAGCCCCAGTGGTAGTATACAGATTCCCCAGCAGCCCCAGTGGTAGTATACAGGAGCCCCAGCAGCCCCAGTGGTAGTATACAGGAGCCCCAGCAGCCCCAGTGGTAGTATACAGGAGCCCCAGCAGCCCCAGTGGTAGTATACAGGAGCCCCAGCAGCCCCAGTGGTAGTATACAGGAGCCCCAGCAGCCCCAGTGGTAGTATACAGCAGCCCCAGTGGTAGTATACAGATTCCCCAGCAGCCCCAGTGGTAGTATACAGGAGCCCCAGCAGCCCCAGTGGTAGTATACAGGAGCCCCAGCAGCCCCAGTGGTAGTATACAGGAGCCCCAGCAGCCCCAGTGGTAGTATACAGGAGCCCCAGCAGCCCCAGTGGTAGTATACAGGAGCCCCAGTGGTAGTATACAGATTCCCCAGCAGCCCCAGTGGTAGTATACAGATTCCCCAGCAGCCCCAGTGGTAGTATACAGGAGCCCCAGCAGCCCCAGTGGTAGTATATAGGAGCCCCAGTAGCCCCAGTGGTAGTATACAGCAGCCCCAGTGGTAGTATATAGGAGCCCCAGCAGCCCCAGTGGTAGTATACAGGAGCCCCAGTGGTAGTATACAGGAGCCCCAGCAGCCCCAGTGGTAGTATACAGGAGCCCCAGCAGCCCCAGTGGTAGTATACAGCAGCCCCAGTGGTATACAGCAGGCCCCCAGGGGTACATATAGCAGCACCCAGGGGGTACCCAGCAGCCCCCTGAGGGTACCCAGCAGCCCCCTGGGGGTGCCAACAGCCCCCTGGGGGTGCCAACAGCCCCCTGGGGTACCAACAGCCCCCAGGGGGTACCAACAGCCCCCAGGGGGTACCAACAGCCCCCTGGGGGTACCAACAGCCCCCAGGGGGTACCAGCAGCCCCCTGGGGGTACCAACAGCCCCCAGGGGGTACCAACAGCCCCCAGGGGGTACCAGCAGCCCCCAGGGGCTACCAACAGCCCCCAGGGGGTACCAGCAGCCCCCTGGGGGTACCAACAGCCCCCAGGGGGTACCAACAGCCCCCTGGGGGTACCAACAGCCCCCTGGGGGTACCAACAGCCCCCTGGGGGTACCAATAGCCCCCAGGGGGTACCAGCATCCCCTGGGGGTACCAGCAGCCCCCAGGGGGTACCAACAGCCCCCAGGGGGTACCAACAGCCCCCAGGGGGTACCAACAGCCCCCTGGGGGTACCAACAGCCCCCTGGGGGTACCAGCAGCCCCAAGGGGGTACCAACAGCCCCCAGGGGGTACCAACAGCCCCCTGGGGGTACCAACAGCCCCCAGGGGGTACCAACAGCCCCCTGGGGGTACCAACAGCCCCCAGGGGGTCCCCAGCAGGTACCCCAGCAGCCCCCAGGGGGTACCCAACAGCCCCCTGGGGGTACCAACAGCCCCCTGGGGGTACCAACAGCCCCCAGGGGGTACCAACAGCCCCCTGGGGGTACCAACAGCCCCCAGGGGGTCCCCAGCAGGTACCCCAGCAGCCCCCAGGGGGTACCCAGCAGCCCCCAGGGGGTACCAACAGCCCCCTGGGGGTACCAACAGCCCCCAGGGGGTCCCCAGCAGGTACCCCAGCAGCCCCCAGGGGGTACCAACAGCCCCCTGGGGGTACCAACAGCCCCCTGGGGGTACCAATAGCCCCCAGGGGGTACCAACAGCCCCCAGGGGGTCCCCAGCAGGTGCCCCAGCAGCCCCCAGGGGGTACCCAGCAGCCCCCTGGGGGTCCCCAGCAGCCCCTGGGGGTACACAGCGGCCCCCAGGGGGTCCCCAGCAGCCCCCTGGGGGTCCCCAGCAGCCCCCAAATGCTGTCACTCGCTCCCCCTTGCAAGGGCCCCCCCCCCGCTTCTCTTACCATTCCGGACTTCTGATCCGCGCCTCTCCTCGCTCCTCCTCGCTGCTCCGTCCGTCCGTCTTCTACATCCGGGATCCCCGGCCGCGCAATGACGTCACATGCCTGCGACGGCCGGAGATCCGAGATGTAGAAGACGGACGGAGCAGCAAGGAGGAGCGAGGAGCGGCGCGGATCAGAAGTCCGGAATGGTAATATAACCATCGGGGGGGGGGGGGCCCTTACAAGGGGGGGCAGGTGCCAGCACTTGGGGGGGATTTAATTAGTTATGCACTGCTTCCCCCTGCCGCTGATTGACAGGGGAAAGCAGTGCATATTTAATGAGCGGCCCCACGTGACGGGGCCGCTCATACAGCAGCCTCCCCCCCCCCGCCTCCTGAAGCCTCCACAGCCCCGGACACAGCCCCGGACACAGCCCCCCCCCGTATTGACTCGTGTATAAGCCGAGGGGGAGAATTTTCAGCCCAAATTTTGGGCTGAAAAACTCGGCTTATACACGAGTATATACGGTATATAGCGCCATTGTATTCCATGGCGCTTTACATGCTAAAAGAAATTTAAAGAAGGCCCGGCACACCGTAAAATGGGTGCTCAAGGAAAAAAAGTATAGTGTATATAATGTAGAGACCTTGGCACACCGTAAAGGTAATTCGGCTATCCCACAATAAGATGGTTGAAACAATTCTGGATTCAATGTTTTTTATTCTTTATTCAGTAATCCATATATTTCAGTTCTTAGAGATGTGAGCATAACGTTTCGGCGTCCACTACGCCTTTTCAACGTTTTGGCGTTATCCATGCCTTTCTCAAACTTTTTCTACGTGAAAAATAACAAATGTACATAATGAATACAAAATATGACATGTAATTTTACATGGTATACATGATAATAAAGAAAAAAACATCACATAGTAATCACTGTCAAGTGAAAAAGAGTGAAAGTATAGAGATCACATGCAAACCAAAACAAGGTCGCCTACCTCTACAAAAAATACTCAAAAACCACTGTGTTGCAAGATGGTTTCACTGGAATCTGATATAACCTGTAGGTAACATGAAAAATCCATAATAAAGGATTGGGATAAGAGTTTCAGTGTCATTAATCAACACATGTGTCCACAAAATATGAGGAAAGATATAAGGAACTACATAGAGAGAACTATATGGTTTTAAAGCCTACTATATCCCTAACGGGGATAATGGCTCATAAATGTGTAAATCAAGCTTACCAACTAGAGTGGCTGGAGAATTAGACCACGAAGTACCCGTTATCATGAAAACGTTAATTCTTCAAGTTATATGCCTAAAAAATTGGTATTGTCAACCATCAATCAATATTAGGGCTGTGCCATTAAGAAGGTTGTATTCCATTCTCAAAATTATAAAATTACCTGAATTAGGCTATGTATGTACGGTGTGGTGTTTACAACTTTTCACAAGTGGTATTAAACTGGAGTTACTCCTGGACCTATAAAGAAAATTAGAATGGGTGCTACACCCCTATATGGGTTGAAATGCACCCACTGTGCAAAAATAAAGATAGTGCTTGTATGATAACCGAATGCCACTATCCCATTGCATATACAATCCCTTATTGTTGTGGAGCTATAGTAAGGTCTAATCACAATCAATTATGTGTACCTGTACTAAGCTGGTAAATCAACAGTGAGCCCCAAAACACTCCTATTGGTTATACAGGATTACTGAATTTCATATGAATACGAGAAACTACAAAGAGAATTTGAATAAACAATCAGCAAAAGTTATTGTGAACCTATTGGTCTAACTAAGAGACCTCTTGTAATACAGAGATTACCTGGATTATGGCGCCGGAAGCGTACAAGGGATCAAGGGGACCCATGTGTGCATGTGGCAGGTTTTTATGGCGTGGGGGCGGATATATGTATCTCTAAAGCGGCTTCCTGCTTTCTTCCTGTGTATGGACCGCAGGAGCCGCTGACCTGAAGCGCAAGCCTGCGCATGCGCGGCGGATGATGCGGCGGTCATATAATCGATGTGAATCATGTGATCTCCAAAAACACTCTCCAGATCGACGATCAGGTTCTCTGTAAGGAAAAGGAAAAGATACACATTATAAGAGTGTTTACTCCCACTATGAACTGAAATATATGGATTACTGAATAAAGAATAAAAAACATTGAATCCAGAATTGTTTCAAACATCTTATTGTGGGATAGCCGAATTACCTTTACGGTGTGCCAAGGTCTCTACATTATATACACTATACTTTTTTTCCTTGAGCACCATCTTGCAATACAGTGGTTTTTGAGTATTTTTCATAGAGGTATGCAACCTTATTTTGGTTTGCATGTGATTTTTATACTTTGACTCTTTTTTCACTTGACAATGATTACTATTAGGGATGAGCGAGTATGCTCGGCGCTACTCGTTACTCGCACGAGTATCCCTTTACTCGGGATGCTCGGCGAGCACCAAGTGCCGCCGAGATGCTCGGACTCTTCACTATTACTTATCGCTCAGACACAAATACACTGCTCCCTTCAGTGCACACAGTGAGCTGGCACCTCACAGAGAGCAGATTGATTGTTTGGATCCCTCTGGGGGGCACAGCAAGGTGTTGTATGCTGCGACAATTTGAACAAGCCCCCCCTCCCGCCCTTTCCCAGAAACACTCGTTTTATAGCCGGAAGTCTGTAGGCGGAGCCTGTCACTAATTGACTTACATTGGGCTCGGTGCTCTGGCCGAGTACACGAGTATCTTGGGATGCTCGGCCAGAGCATCGAGCATCCGAGCATTTTAGTGCTCGCTCATCACTAATTACTTTGTGATGTTTGTTTTCTTTATTATCATGTATACCATGTAGAATCACATGTCATATTTTGTATTCATTATGTACATTTGTTATTTTTCACGTAGAAAAATTTTGACAAAGGTGTGGATAATGCCGAAACATTACGTTCATATCTCTATGAACTGAAATATATGGTTTACTGAATAAAGAATAAAAAACATTGAATCCAGAATTGTTTCAAGCATCTTATTGTGGGATAGCCGAATTACCTTTACGGTGTGCCAAGGTCTCTACATTATATACAATATTACATGCTAAAAGGGCAGACTAGGACAAGTACGATAAATGTGGACAATTCAGTTGTACAGATACAAGAGGGGAGAAGTATTGGTACAAAGTACTTGGGAAAATAAGTGTGGTCACTAGGCTGTTACAGGTAAAAGGATAACAATCAATTTTAATACTCTTTACACTTTCCTAACAAGACTGCTTACATTTGATATTTGTAACTCTTTCAATGGCTTAAATGTATTATCTTTAAGAAGGGAATTTTCTAGAAGTTAATTATAGCAATGGCTGAAAAAATATGCTGCTCTGATGTTTTACATTAATATCCCTGATTAGATATGTAAAATATTTTAAAATATAGAATGTATTCTTATGAGAGGGATTTGCAAGCCTATTTTGAGCTACTTAGGAAAGTTGGTTGTTTGCCAGCTTTGCAAACATCCATTATAGAATGGGAAAGTCACTTTGTGCACACAATATTAGAAACTTGGCATCTTGAGCGCTAACCTGAAATATATACTTGTGTGTACTACATAAAACAATACTTCTCACATATAAAGAATCTTTAATCTTTATCCCTGATGAGACATAAATATCCTGTTTGCCATCTGCTTCTCCAGCAGTCAGTATTCCTCTTTATGACTTAATGCCAAGGTAGAAGCAATGGAATACAGAATAGCCCTACTACAGTAATATTCTAAAAGAAAAATCCCAAAATCCATCAAGACCGGCACTTTGTAAGCATTGCATGAGTATGATGCACCAAGAGTCATGGTGCACTTTCAGCAACCATAGGCAACCTTAAGAATGTCAATATACTTTTGTGGCATAAATTAGGATGCATTTGTTGGCCTCTCTTGGCTTCTTAGCTCTGCCCCCAGTTACTGAACTGGCTGGGGGTGGAATAACACATGACAGTCACTGCGCAATGTCCATACAACTATGAATTGTGCAAATATTTTGAGTTGTCAAATACTTTTTTGCTAGAATTTTGATGGAAGCTGTTTGATGAATCAGGATCCAATAGTACACAAGTATCCATCACTAGAGGCAATTTATGTCAAAAGCTTCTATGAGTAATAAGATAAGGAGAGTAGACATTATTCACTTAGGGTACCGTCACACACAGAGATATATTGCATGCAACTCGCTGGTTGCAGTGAAATCATGGACACATTGTTCTATTTTGTGGCTGTATACAAATGTAACAATGTGTCCATGATTTCACTGCAACCAGTGAGTTGCATGCAATATATCTCTGTGTGTGACGGTACCCTTAGGCAGCTTTCACATCAGCAATTTTTGAAATTTGCAGCAGATCCGGCAGTTTTGGCACATCTTCCGCATAATGTCTCAGTTGTGGTAAGACCCGTTCATTCCCTATGGGACTTATGGTCGGGTGCGGCAAGTGCAGTTTTGCCGGATTCGGCACTTGCGGCAAGTCAAAAAAAGCTGCTAGCAGCAGTTTTTTTGCTCTGCCGCAAGTGCCGGATCTGCTGAATCAGACAAAACCACACTTGCCGCACCCGACCATAAGTCCCATAGGGAATGAACGGGTCTTACCACAACTGAGACATTATGCGGAAGATGTGCCAAAACTGCCGGATCTGCTGCAAATTTCAAAAATTGCTATTGTGAAAGCTGCCTTACAAAGTCATGTGGTAAGGGTAATTGTGGTACAGAAGGAAAAAGAACTTGTTTAGAACAAGGGACCAACTAAAGTTTTAAGTCCTTTCATTCTATAGACTGTTTAGTCAATAGTTGCCCCTTGTAGAAAACACCTAAGTGTGTAGTGGTTGAATGTGTCAGCAGTGTATAGATGTATAAGGGCATTAATTACATACTTTGAGAAAGCGCTGAGTATTTAAAATGGCCAAAGGCTATCTGCTCTGTATCGCCTTCCATCTGTATATGCATGCACTGGGAATAAAGTGTTTTGAACTGCTTTAACCCCTTAAAGGAGTTTTCCCATGAACATAATTAATTTTCAAGTTCAATTTAATTAACAGATCGTGGAATAATAATTAGTTCTACAAATTGATGTGTTTAAAAAAATGATCCTGTGCTGAGATAATCTTATATATGTGTCCCTGCTATGTACTGTGTAATGGATGTGTCTGACTGTACAGGGGTATGGTCTGATCTTATCACATCTCCTGTGCTGAGATCATTTTATATATGTGTCCCTGCTATGTACTGTGTAATTGCCGTGTCTGACCAAACAGGAACATGGTCTGATCATACCACATCTCCTGTGTTGAGATAATCTTATACATGTGTCCCTGCTTTGCACTGTGTAATGGATGTGTCTGACCATACAGGGACATGGTCTGATCATACCATATCTCCTGTGCTGAGATAATGCTATATAATCTTATATATGTGTCCCTGCTATGTACTGTGTACTGTGTAATGGACATGTCTGACCATACAGGGACATGGTCTGATCATACCACATCTCCTGTGCTGAGATAATCTTATATATGTAATGGCGCTATATAAATAAATAATAATAATAATAACAATAATAATATGTGTCCCTGCTATGTACTGTGTAATGGATGTGTCTGACCATACATGGTCATGGTCTGATCACACCACATCTCCTGGGCTGAGATAATCTTATATATGAGTCCCTGCTATGTACTGTGTAATGGATGTGTCTGACCATACAGGGACATGGTCTGATCATACCACATGTCCTGGGCTGAGATAATCTTATATATGAGTCCCTGCTATGTACTGTGTAATGGATGTGTCTGACCGTACAGGGACATGGTCTCATCATACCACATGTCCTGGGCTGAGATAATCTTATATATCTGGTCCTGCTATTTACTGTGTAATGGATGTGTCTGACTGCACAGGGACATGGTCTGATCATACCACATCTCCTGGGCAGGGGAAGACACAAAACAGTATAAACTGAAACAAAATTTGTGGTATACAGGGCATCAAAGAAGACTGGTTGAAACAATTTATTACTAAGTTAGGCTAGGGTCACACATGCAATGCTTTTTTTTGGTACCTTAAAAAATGCATGTGTTTTTCCATGCTTTTTTACATTTCTGCATGTGTTTTTTAAGGTGTTTTTTGACACCCTGCGTTTTTGCATGCGTTTTTGAAGACAGCTCCTCACTTAAGTGCAAAAATGCATACCAAAACCGCATGGTACTTTAGGCATCCGTTTTTGCTATTGGGGTATGTGTTTTTTGCATGGGGGCCTATGGGTGCGTTTTTACATGCGTTTTTAGAAAACGCAGGTATCAAAAAAAGCACATGAAATATGCATGTGTGACCCTAGCCTTAGGCTGGCTTCACACTGAAGTCAGGCCCGATCTGGGGCTGGACCCGATTTTCACCCCATGCAGCCCTATGGGGCTGGATGGAGCCGGATGGCAACTCTCTGTTATCCGGTTTCCATGTGTGATAATGTTGCATTCATTGTAGCACCATTTCAAGGCACCTTAGCCAGCTCTTCCAGAGGTCCTGGTGGGGGGTGGCACGCTGAGTAATAATGGGGTTAGTACCAGCTTTGTATTATCAGCTGGTACTAAGCCCAAAATTCATGGTTTCACACCAAATTAGATATGGCCACCATGAATTTCTAGTAAACAGAAAAAAAGCACAACACAGAGAATTTTTTTTATTAAATGTAAAACAAAACACAATTAGGGACTCCATCTTTATTAAAAAAAATTCTCACTGCGACATAATCCATGTCTTTTGTCTTCAGCTCTGCTACATCTTTGCCATCAGACAAATAAGTCTGATGACACAGATGAGCAGGCACAGTGTGACACTGGAGCACAGCCATGAGAGAAGCGCTCACTTACAGCTTGGCCCCGGTTGCCGACTGGCGTGTGAACAGTTATATGAGTTCACATTCATCCATGAACTGGGATAACCCCAGCATCACTCAGTACTTGGTGGCTACATTGCCGCCTTCAGAGCATGCACATTTCGCATGATGAAGCCGGCGATGGTCACCTAAGTAGACAGCGCAATGCATAGGACTGGAAATGATTTCCGGCCGGCATGTCATACCTGGAAATAGGAGGTGGGGAAGAAGCGCACCAGAGAAGGAATTCTCACCATCAGCTGGGTGAGCTAATTGCAGAGAGGAGGAGAGATGGAGCTCTGGAGACCGCCTAGTCAGTCTACTGACTGTAGACTGAATGCTTCATTTACATGCGAAAATGTAAGTATCAAAGTCATTTTTTAAAGACAATATAGGACAATTTTAGATCAGACAAGGATGGTTAGGGATGTGCTAGGAAGGTGTAGGGACAGGTAGTGATAGGTTAGGAAGCTATAATGACCTGACAGGCTTCCTTTAAATTGAGAATAGACCATGCTATATGAAAAAGACCTATTTACACTGACTAAGGAGCCACAAAGAAAATATGTGTTATAAGCTCATTTCAATGAGATACTTGCCAGATTAACATTGTAAAACACCTGATTTTTAGTCCTTTTTTAAACTAATTAGAATAGCCTGTGGTGAGGGTCACCCAGCAAATTTGTCAGAATTGACACTACTTTAGTCCCTGATTAGAGTAACATTTTTTATGGAGATGCTTGACATGTGCCTCTTAATGAATTATGCACATCATGTATGTAAAGCGCTGTGGAATTAATGGCACTATATTGTTAAATAAATATTATTATTATTATAGCTCTAGGCTGTGTGAAATACACCAGAATACTATGAGCCATGGTCATTATTAATAAAGTTGATTAATGCAGCCTACACATACCTTAAAGCACCATTCCACCATCATTGTTTTGTTTTTCAGCACTGGAGTGGTTCTTTAAATGTAAACCCCCTGCCGCCTGTCATATATTGACCTTCCAGGGCCATCCTGTGACAATATCTTCAAACATTGTGGTACAAGAGCTCATGGCATCTCTATGAGAGCCAAAACATGACCAGAACAAGGCTCTCATAGAGATGTATGGATTTGTGATCTCCCGCGCACTCCATAAATACTGGAGCTCCGAGCAGGTCAAAAATTCTCGTAGACCAACCAGAGCACCGATGGAGAAAGGTGAATCTAGATTTAATACACCACTCCAGCCGTGCAATAAAAAAAATGCTGGAGTAGTGCGTTAATAGTCATCAACAAAGTGTTCCAAGACCTTTGAATAGAAATAACGGTAAGATTGCACAAGACACATGTTTTCAAACTTCAAGATTTCATTTAACTTTGTAAGCAAATATTACATTTTTTTCATTTTTTGAACAAGAAATTCAAATAAATAAGATTGAAAATTTTTATCTTTTAGCTTTTTCTCTTGCTCACAAATGACAATGAATGCATGATTAATTTAGAAGAAGATAGAATAGATTCTTTGAAAAATAGATTTAGTAAAATGGCATATTTTATTTAAGTATTGAAATAAATATGCACTATTATTACAAAGATATTTCTTAACCCATATTACTGTTCCATACAATATTATTCTGTGCTTCATGAATATATACAGATGAATATCTACATCAAAACTGGAGTTCTAAAACATGTTAAAAGTTTGCTTAGACATTAATTAGAGGTTTGAATGAATTTATATTCAATAAAACTGTGCTAAGCATATTGCTACCATTATTGATTAAAGGAGACATTATTCTGACACTGCTAATGGGGTACTCTACGGAGGGGCATCCTTTTGTAACTGTGCTCATCGTTATTTCTGTAAACCCCATAGGAGTCAATACAAGTAAGAGAAAAAAGAGTAGTGTGACCCACCCCAAGGCCGTAGGTACTCGGATCTCGGGCGTTGCTTACAGGGGATTGTCACGGGCAGTCGATACCCAGGTCCGTGGCCCTGGTGGTCGCTTAAAAAGGGGGTTGTGAAAATAACAGGGGCTTTGTTGAATAGTTCATGACAACACCTACGGTGTCCCGTGATGGCACGAGCACTGCTGCAGACCACTGGGGATGATGGATGGGCAGCCGGATGGTGATGCTCCCCGTAGGTGGAGCTGGGTCCCCGGGGCAGTGATGAGGGAATGGGTTTTGGCACAGGGAGGGTGCTCTGCAGGCCAGATGTCTCTACAGTCTCTATTTTGGACAGAATCAGGGCTGTAAGAACTGACACACACACTGGGAGTAGTTTTCCATACCTTTACTGATGTTAAACCAGCACTGTCCAGGGTACACTCCAGGTGGTCGGGAAGCACTTCAGGATTTCCACAGCAAGTGATTTGTAAGGCCTTCTTGTTCCTGTCTTACTTGTGTTGAAGCCCTGACTTGTGTAAAACCTGACCTGGCCTCCTCTAGGTCTCTCACCTGTATAGTGATTAGTAAGAACCTTCTGTGGACTGCCGCTGGTTTTATCTTTCCCTTGCGGTTCCTTGCTCTTGTGTTGGCTGCTGATACAGGTGTCTGGGAGACTGGAGTCTCCTCAGTGAACCGGTGTTTTCTGCTGGGCTAAGTGCTCCTTAGCAGACTGGGGCTCCAGTGTCTGGGTTGCTTCCTTGGGTGAACTGGTATGGTTCCTCTGCCCCCACTCTGTCTCTCGCCTTTGCCTTCAACCCTCGCTCTCGGGTTCCTGCACTCCCTAGGCTGTCCTCTGTTACGTGCCTAGTGTGGCACTGCTACCAGGTTGTCCTCACAGTACTGCTCCGTACTGCACGGACTAACAGTCTCCCTAACTCTTCCCCCAGCACCTTTATTTATAGGTGATCTTGCCTAGAACAGCAAGTGGAGCTCCCCCTACAGGCTTAGAGTGGAAGGTGTTGTGTGTGTATGGGCACCTGACATGGAAATACCTCCATGCAATAGGTGGTCCTGTGGCTTCCTGTACTGCTGGGTGCCACATTCCCCACTAGTTAACTTCAGTATTCCTGGACTGAGAAAGCAATTTTTACATTTAACAACAACAATAACAAGTATGTTTACAAAGTCTAAAAATGAAAAATTACAAAAAACACTGAAAATGGTGAAAACAGGTAATGTGCAGTCCATACGGCACTAGTCTATCCACCACAAGCTGTAAAATGTTTGTTGCCATAAGCAGTCCTATGGCTCTGGTCCATTTTTAAATAAAGTGGGGAAAATCCAGGGAAAATGTTAGAGTTCATACAGTATAGTCTCTGTAGGCTCAACGCTTAACGGTTACGGGTTCAAGTCTTTCAAAGTGCAATAAATTACAAAAACACAATAAATATTTTCCCTGTGGGTGTCTCAGCTTAGGAGTCCTGGTTTCTACCTCCCAACCCCAGGAGCTTTCTTTTGCTAACTTAATATTCATGGGGCTGGGCCCAGTTCCTCCGCCCTTCTTTACACTAATAATTACATTCAATGTACATGCAGTTTCTTATGTATGTTTACACTTTACACCCATTCTCCGTACCTGGACAGGGGTTGACTTTTGTGGGACTGGGCCCAGTTCCTCCACCCTTCTGTACACTAATATTTACATTCAATGTACATGTAGTTTACCTGGACGGGGGTTGACCTCTACGACTAGAACTACGTAGCTCAGGTGTTTCAATTTGTCTGTGGTGTAATCTAGTATTTGTGCTTTGAGCAAACCTAGGCGTTGTAGGTATACTGGGTAACTGCTCTGCCTTAGTCTCACTACAGGGCTGGCAGGTTCACCGATTGAAGGATTGCTCTGCTTCTTCTGGAACTTGAACAGGTTCTCCTAGCCTTCCTTGTTCTTCTGGTGGTTGGAAGAAGTGTTTTACAGGTACTATCACAGCTCCTTCACATTGAGGCCAGTTCTCAGGAAAGTCTCCTAGCACTGTATGTATCACTTTTTCTTTCTTCTCCTCTTCTTGTGGTATATAGGGTGTTTCTTCCTCTTGAAGTTTCAATTGCTTAGGGCATAGTTTGAGGTGATCTCTTGAAACTGTTGCAGTAGTTTTTCCTCATCTCTACTGATGACACAAGTTTTACTGTTGTCAAAATTGGAATTTAACACAGTGTAGAGTTCTTTATCCCACTGATCATCTAGTTTATGGTTTCTATTCTTTCTCTTGAGTACCATTTCTCCATGTGTCAGAGGTTCAGCTTGTGCATTTCTGTTGTAGTTTCTCTCTTGTCTTTCTCTGATTTTATCTAGATTGTTCTCTACGCATGCTTGTACCATTTTGTATTGTTCTTGATGGTTAGAGTCCCAATCAGTTTCAGGTGAATCAGTTTCTGGTACTACAATTCCCATTTCAAGATCTACTGGTAATCTTCCAGGTCTTGCTCTCATGAGGTATGCCGGTGTACAATTGGTATAACTTAGGGTATATTGTTATACATGTCCACTAAGTCTGGTAACTTCTCTGGCCATTGATTTCTCTCTTCCAAAGGCAAAGTCTTCAGCATATCTATGACAATATTGTTCATTTTCTCACACAAATTGTTGGTTTGCGGATAATAAGGTGTGGTTTGAATCTTCATGCTTCCATATAAATGATAAAATTCTGGAAATATCTCAGCTTCAAATGCAGAACCTGGATCAGTCAATACCTGCTCTGGATACCCATGTGGTCTACAAAAGGAGGCTTGACAGGTTTTTGCTGCTGTTTCTGTTGTTAAGTCTTTTACTGGAGCTACCACTAGGAATTTTGAATAGTGGTCAACCATGGTTAAAGCATAGGTGTAGCCTGACCTGCTGGGTATTATCATCACGTGATCCAAGGCTACTATCTCAAGTGGCTGTGTGGTTATAATTGGCTGTAGTGGTGCTCTTTGAATTTCACGATCTTTCCTTGTTAAGTTGCATGGTCCAAAATGTTTACGCCATCTCTCTATTACGCTTCTCATGCCAACCCAATAGAATCGATCAGGTAAAAACATCTCGAGCTTCTTCCATCTGAAGTGTCCTCCTTTGTTATGGTAGGCGTCCAACACCATTTTGACATCTTTCTTCGGTACCACTATTTGCCAGACCATCTCATGTGTTCTGGGATTTATGTAACACCAACACAACTTGCCCTGGTAGATGAACAATTTTGCTTCTTTCATTCCACAGGTGTCATGCTTCTGGTGGAGCATCTGGACTAAGATGTGAATACTCTTGGAATATCAGCTCTTTAGACTTGGCTGAAAGCTAGGTCACTGTCTTGAGTCTCCTTCCATCCATGGTGAGGCAACTTGTTGATTGTTATCTCCCTACGTTTTTGACAAGCCTATTGACACTGGGATACACTGTGATGATGGAATGTGTGTAACTCTACCTTTTCCAACTCCTCCACATCTTCTCCCACATCTGATAGGTGAGGCATCCTTGATAAAGCATCAGCATTGGCATTCTTATGGCCTACCCGGTACTTGATGGTGAAGTTGTAGTTTGACAACCGGGCCATCCAGCGTTGCCCCATTGCACCTAACTTTGCAGTTTCCAGGTGTGTAAGGGGATTATTATACGTGAAGGAGGTGAATTTTGCAGACGCCAGGTAGTGCTTAAGCCGTTCTGTGATAGCCCAGACCAAGGCCAGGAATTCCAGCTTGAACGAGCTGTAGTACTCTGGGTTCCTTTCTGTAGGACGGAGCTTCCTGTTGGCACAGGCAATCACTTTCTCCTTGCCATTATACTTCTGGGACAAGACAGCTCCCAATCTCACATTGCTGTTATTAGTATACAGCAAGAAGGGTTTGATTGTAGTCAGGATAGGCCAGGATCTCTTCTCCAGTCAGGGCCTCTTTCATCTGTTTGCAGTACTCTTCTTGCTCTTTACTCCATTCAAACAGAGGGCCTCTGGACTTGCCCTTCTTGGTCTGGCCTCCAATCTTGCAAGGATGCTGCCATCTTCATGTAGCCCTTTATGAACCTCCGGTAGTATCCTACCAGCTCCAAGAACTGACGTACTTCTCTAACGCTAGTTGGTTTTGACCATTCCTTAATGATGGTGATCTTGTCAGGGACCGGTGCCACTCCTTCTGAGTTGACTACATGCCCGAGATACTGAAATTTCGGCTTTAGCAAATGGCATTTTGATGGCTTCAGCTTCATCCTGAACTTAGACAATGCTTCAAATAGCTCTGCCAGGTGTTTCAGGTGCTCTTCATAGGTTTTGGAAGACACTATGACATCATCCAGGTAGAGTAGCACAGTCTCAAAGTTTCGATGCCTCAGGCAACACTCCATCAACCTTTGGAATGTTCCAGGTGCATTACAGAGTCCGAATGTCATGCTGTTAAACTCACATAGTCCCATTTGTGTTGTAAATGCAGTCTTCTCTCACGATCTTCTTGTGCAACGGAGACCTGCCGGTATCCGCTAGTAAGATCTAATAATATAATGATAATAATAATAATAATAAAAATCTAGGGTGTAAAAGTATTTAGCAGACTTCAATGCAGCAAGTGACTCTTCTATGTGGGGTAACGGGTAAGCATGTTTATGTGTTATACGATTTATGTGCCTATAGTCAACACACATCCTCATGCTGCCATCTTTCTTTTTGACTAGGACTAATGGAGCTGCCCAGGGACTGCAACTATCTCTTATGACCCCTGCATCCTTCATGTCCTGCAACATCTCTTTGGCACGTTGGTAGTGAGCTGGCGGGATAGGTCTATATCGCTCTTTGATGGGTGCATTATCTCCTGTGGGTATATGGTGATGTACCCCTTTTATCCTCCCAAAATCAAGTGGATGCTTACTGAATACTCATATTCCTGAACCACCCGATAGACACCATGCTTTTGGTGGAAAGGAGTGTGGTCAGTTCCTATATGGAGCTCTTGACACCAGTCCTTCAACTGCCCCTTGGAACTGTTATCCTCCACCGAATCTGGTGGGGTTAAGGGTTCCACTGTATGTATTGCATTGTTATCTACAGTGCACAGTTTAGCAACAGTGGAATATCTGGGTAATTTGACCTCGTCTTCTCCACAGTTTAATATGCGTATGGGCACCCTTAACTTGCGTACATCAACCACCCCCCTGGCTGTCACGATTGTATGTCTACTTTCTGAGCTTATGGCTTCTACTACTGCCTGGTAGTCCTGCCTTCTGAAGCCTATTTCTGCCCGACACCAGATTATCATTTCACTCAATGGTGGTACCATAATGGGAATCGGGTATGTTACCCATACCGGCCAGGTTTACCTGTTGTTGATGCTGGAGGGCTCTGATTTCTTTTTGAAGCACTCTCTGCTGCCGGGGATTGGCAGTATCTGCAATCTGTTGGAGCAAGAACAACACATCACCCAAACAATTACCAATGACATTTGTACCAAGGATAATATATGGATCCCTTACATTAGGGTTTGTTTCAACCACTATAAGTCCTTGGTCTTGTAATTCCATCCTCCCTACTTTTATTGATACCTTTCTAACCCCTACTAGGTTAAGTGTTAACCCATTTGAAGCATGCACAGTGAGGTTAGGATCTGGTGGTTCAGGTTCAGTATCAGACCAGAATCTTTTGTAAAGGATGTGAAGGATGGTGGTCACCTGCGAACTCGTGTTCAGCAATGCAGGTGTAGGTATGCCATCTAGCGTGATGGAAAGGTACTGTCGTCCTCCTATGTACCTATCATACCAGTCTGATGGGCCTGATGGATCTATTCCTGGGGGTTAGCCTGCGACCCCAGGAGTTGCTGGTTTAAAGGACACAGTCTTGCGAAGTGGCCTGTCTTGTTGGAACGGCGACAGATGGGTTTTCCTGTAGACCTGTAGCGATCTTTGGTCCTCCCACGGAGCAACATGTTCTTCTTTCGTCTCATCAATGGGATGTCCTCTGGGATGTCAGAAAGCTGAATTTTGTCAGATGGCTTTATCTCCGTCTTAAGTGGCAAGGCTCTCAGGGCTGTGGCCATGTCTTTACTCAGCTGGCGCACCTCAAAGCACAGGCTGTCAAATCTACCCGGTGTCATTGTCTGCACACTTGTTTCTGCAACAGGTGAGGAAGAAGGGGTCACTTGTACAGGAGAGGGGCTACCCTGCCACTGTTGGAGTGCAGGATCTTGTATTGCAAGGAGTTGCAGCCCCCTGATGGCCAAGTCTTTTAGGGTAGCAAAGTCTGCATCAGGGTGATCTAGGGCTCACCAAGGTACTTGTCGGCTATCATCTGGTGACTGTAATCTCCTAATGAATTGTTCAATTAGCATTCGGTTCTCATCCTGCACACTAGTTGGGCTTACCTGCTTTAAGGTTCGCAGCGCCTCCTGTAGGCGCAAGGCATAGTCTCTGATGTTGTCTTGTGGCCTCTGCTTACAGTGATAGAACCTCATCCTCGAGTCAGCCTCGGTGCAGTTTTCAAAAACGGCTTTAAGTTTATCAAAGATAGTGGTGACTGATTCCTGATCTCCCTCTGATCAGGTTTCTATCTCCAACTCTGCTGCAACTGTCAATTGTCCCAATACAACAGATGCTCATTCCTCACCAGTCATTGCATACATATCTAATATGCTACTAATTTTTATTTTGAACCCAGCCAAGGTGTCTGGCTGGACATCATCCTGCGGTAACCACTTCGCTCCCGGGACATACGGTAAAGAGATCAGCATGATCGGTGGTACAGCAATAGGTGCTCCGGTCCCGGCTGTGGGCTCAACTGGAAGCGCATTTTTTGCAGGGTTTGGGTTAGGGATCACTGCATTGTCGTCCTCTGGTGCATCCATTCTCTCTCCCCACTAGTGAATTGCGGCCAGTCTTTGAAACAGAAAAACAACTGGCGACTACACAGGTGGGAAGTGGAGCACTCGGGTATTTGCGGATAGGGTCGTTGCACTTTGGCAGTTCTCAGAAGAGCAAGGGGCGGAGCCTGTCTTCACACCCTTTCATCCGTTACGCCCCCTTCTTTCCCGCTCTGTGGCGCAGTAATGGCAGCCCGGCAGTAATGGCAACAGTTCACAAAACACAGTCAATACATGGCACACAGTACCAGGTGTTATGGGTACGGGATCCTGTTTGAGACGCCATGTAGCTGACCCACCACAGGGCCGTAGGGACTCGGATCCCGAGTGTTGCTTACGGGGGATTGTCACGGGCAGTCTATACACGGGTCCATGGCCTTGGTGGTCGCTTAAAAAGGGGTTTGTAAAAATAAATTGAATAGTTGAATAGTTCTTGATGCCACCTACGGTGTCTGGTGATGGCACCAGCACTGCTGTAGACCTCCGGGGATGATGGATGGGCAGCCGGATGGTGATGCTCCCCGTAGGTGGAGCAGGGTCCCCAGGGCAGTGATGATGGAATAGGTTTTGGCCATGCCTCCTCTGTGTCTCTCACCCGTACAGTGGTTAGTAAGAACCTTCTGTGGACTGCCGCTGGTTTTATCTTTCCCTTACGATCCCTTGCAGTTCCTGGCTCTTGTGTTGGTTGCTGATACATGTGTTCGGGAGGCTGGAGTCTCCTCTGTGAACCAGTGTTTTCTGCTGGGCGAAGTGCTCCTTAGTAGAGATGAGCGGTGTTCGATTTGAATTGTTCGCCAATCTCAAATTCGAGCTGTTCGAGTCATTCGCCGAATTTGAACAATTTGCTTCAAATTCTGCAGCTCGAGGCTATGTTTGATAACGCTTCGATCACCAAAAGCTTAACCCTAACCCTAACACTGTTAATGAATGTTAATATCCAGTTTCTGTGCAGGAAGGGGGGGGGGTTTAGATCAGTGCTGCAGAAATAATGGCGATCTCCATTTTTTTCTCCTAACTGCATATACAGTGGGGCAGTGCAGGCTGTCAGCTAATCACACACACATACAGCAAAGTGCATTTTTTGCACACCAGCAAGGGCATGCATCATTGGCTGTGTATGTCACATGTCCTTGCCCTATAAGACCCGGCAATTTTCCCCATCGCCACTATTTTCTAATTGCTGCAGCTCTGTGTCAGATGTCACTGCTGCTGCTGTGGGCGCTTTACAGTTAAATTGTGTCACTTCACTTATTAGTCAGCTAGTGAGCAAATATCAAGTTAGATAGAGAGATACTGTAGATAGAATTTGGGAATAGGGACTGGAGGGAGGGTGTGAATTGTAGGTATATCAACCCTTTTCAGGGATACTTCATAGAAGTAGGGACTAGTTTTAATCTCAGCCCTTTGGGCTAGGTTAGAGAAGTTCATTGCAGTTTTTGCCAGGCAGGTGTGTGCCAGTGCTATACAAGTGTTTTTCACAGCATCTGGGCAAAACTAGCTCAGGGAATCCTTTAGGGCAGGTAGTGTAGTACTGCTGTGAAGAAAGGTACACCACCTGTCTTCAGTAGGCATTTTTTTCCTGCAGCTAGTCCAGGCAATTTGTTCGGGCTAGTAGCAGTGTCTGGTAGTCAGCGGTGTTGCGCAGCTGTAAAGTAAGCTACACCGCCTGTCTATCCAGTAGCCAATGTTTTTCTGCAGCTAGTCCAGGCAATTTGTTAGGGCTATAAAACACGAGAAAAATTGGAGTATATTGCAGTAACAAGTGAATTTTGATTTTGATTTTTTAAAATGCGTGATGCAATAAAGTGGATACAAAGAGGTATGAGGTGCACATCACCTCTATGGTTACAATGGCTCACAAATCCAAAATGCAATTTATTACAAGAGATGCTGGACACATGTACATGGTATATAACTAGTACAAAATGCTGACACTGGTTAGTAAAGTGCAAAGTGCATCATAATTTCATATGGGTCATATACAGTACTTAGAGAAAACCAGGTTCTATAGCTAGGCTACGTAGCATTAGACTATACATACACATATGAAGTCCAACAAAGCAGTACAAGTGAATGCAAGGACAAGGAGAAAAACAATCTTACAGGTTGTTCATGGCATACCTATATAAGAACCATAAAGGGAGAGCAGAGCTCAGGAATAGCGTGGTCCTGTTTGAAATGGCCCCTACATATGTTTCACCAGCGTGGTAGCACGGCTTCTTCAGGGAGGAGAGTGTGGATGTAGATGACACCAAACTGTAGCTACTACCGTGCTTTTATAGCGCCAGGGAACCCAGGTGCGGTGTTCGGCACTTCCGGGTTCCGCTGACGTAACGCGCATGCACAGACTCGCAGCTCAACATCAGGGGGCGGGCACCGGTCTGCGCGCATCTCAACCCGACGCTTGGTGATGGGACGCGTCACCATCGCTACCAAGCGGAAGGGGAGGAGCTAAGACCTGGCACAGCCCTCCATGGGAACCGCAATCTCCGTGCAGCATTCTATGTCACCACGGTAACTAAATTAATGGGCATGAGGCGACAGAACAAGGAGATAGGACACAAAGTAACACATTTCATATATAGACTATAATAAATGCCAAATTATAACATTAAAATTCAGTCTTCCTGTTGAAATGGCTGAGCTTTCATTATCTCCGTAGTCAGTGTTGTCTCCATTATTGCATAGTAGTAAGAAGGCGATCCTTGGGCAGGGGACTTCAGCCGAGGGCCAAGCATCATAAAAAGTGCTAAAGTGATGTGTAATTGTATAAATCCTACAAAACAAGAACCAGAAAAAATAAGAAAAGAGAAAAGAGATGGAGAAGAAGGAAACTGAGGTGGTTAGACAAGCAATACACTACAGGTATGAACTAAAGGAGACAGTCTCGTTGAGACCATTGGGAGTAAGCGTGCCCAATAACGTTATCCACTTTGTTTCCATGCGAGCCAGCAATTTCTTATGATCACCTCCGCGGTTACCACAACGCACCATATCAATCCCCCTGACCCTCAAGGAGTCAGGGTTGCTCCCGTGAAATTTAAGAAAATGTTTAGGAAGTGTTTTTAAAGTTGTGGGGTCTTTTGCGGTACCCGCTGCAATGATGTCTCGGACGTGCTCTCGTACCCTCACCCTCAATTCACGCGACGTTAACCCCACGTAGATCAGGGAGCAGGCACATTGGGAAAAGTATACCACATGGGTAGATGTACATGAAATTCTGTGCCTGATCTCATACCCACGTGAGCCGTCAGCAGAATGAAAGTGAGTAGCACGCTCAACATTGGAGCAGGAAATGTAATTCCCACAAGGGTAACAACCCAAAGTAGGACCCCGAGAGCCGAAGGGATTAATGATATACGGTATGTAATGGCTACTAACCAGTAAAAGATGCCTAGTCGCCACTACTTCTCCAAGAAAGGTGTGCCTGCGCTACACCAGCATGTCACAGATAACATCACCGCCTCCTTGAGAAACTCTGTGTGTGACAGGGTGCATTTCACCACAGACACTTGGACCAGTAAGAATGGACAGGGGCGTTACATGTCACTGACTGGGTACTGGGTAACTATGGTGAGAGCTGGAGAAGGGTCTGCTGTCCAAGTCTTGCTATCCCCATGAGTTGTGCGTCAATCCTCTGTAGGTAGAAGTTCCTCCACTGCTTCTGCCTCCTCAACATCGTCTCGGTCCTCCACTCCGCCCAAAGCCTGTCTGGTAATGCCACCCGCGTTGTAACTGCACAGAAGGAATCCTGCACACCTCCTTACCATGCTGGCAGCAGGGCTCAACGCCATCAAGCGGTCTTTACCTTAAAATGCCTGGGAAATGTGAGTCACACAGCTGAGGAGTTGTGGTCAGCTCTGGAGACCGAGTTTCGGCAATGGTTGTCTCCACTCAACCTGCAGCCATTGAAGGCCGTGTGCAACAATGCTGCAAACCTGGGTGAGGCCCTTTGTCGGGGCAATGCCTGCCTTGTATGGCTCACGTGTTGAACCTAATTGTCCAGCAATATTTGAAACACTATCCCGGCCTAAATGGGCTTCTTCACAGGGCACGGTCACTGTGTGCTCACTTCCGGCGTTCGACAGCTCAATGACTTGCTTTACTCCAGAAGTCTTTGGGCTTGTCCGTTCACCGGCTGAAATGCGATGTGCCGATATGCTAGAATTCTACTCTGCACATGCTGCAGCGACTGTGGCAGCACTGCCGAGCCCTGGTGCAATACGTTATGACGTATAGCCTTGGCCAACAAGATCTAGAGGTGGGGCAGATCACGCTGCTGGAGTGGTCTCAGATCGAGGACCTATGCACCCTTCTGCACAGTTTTGAGATGGTGACGAAGATGTTTAGTGCTGACGATGCCATTATCAGCATAAACAATATTCGGAGTAAGGTGGTGGGACAAGAGGAGGTGGAGGAAGTACAGGAGGAGTCGTATGCGGAAGGGATAACAAGATCTCGAAGATCCAGACGGTTGGCAGCACCAAGGCGACAGGCGTGGGGGTGTGTGGGAGAGAGATTAACGAGGGCACATGTTAGCAACCAAACTGTTGAGGAAGGTGCAGGAGCCCAGGAAGAAATGGAGGACGAACTGGCGATGTGTATGGAAGAGTCAGCAGATGAGGGAGACCTTGATGACATTTCTGTTGAGCAAGGTTGGGGGGAGAGGGCAGAGGAAGGAAGCATGATTCTCACCTCCCCGCCAACAACACAACAGGGACTTGGTCCTCCTGGATGCGCAAGACACATGAGTGCCTTCTTGCTGCACTAACTGCAACATGACCCTCGGATTGTCTGAATTAGAAATAATGCCGACTACTGGGTTGCCACACTCTTAGATCCCCGGTAACAGACCAAATTTGCCGAAATATTTCCTGCCATACAAAGGGACGCACACATGCAGGAGTATCAGCAGAAGCTGATACATAATCTCAGATTGGCTTTTCCACAAAACACCAGTGGTACACATAGTGAATCTCACACTCCTAGCTTGTCAACCGTGGGACTGTCGAATCATCATCACTCACACCGTACCAGAAACACCATATCTGGTGATGGTAACATCAATTTTGTGGCCTCGTTTCACGATTTTTTTAGACCATTATTTCCAAGGCCTGAAGACATGAGAAGTCTGACACATAGTCAATGCCTGGAGCCGATGGTACACGAGTATCTCGAACTTAACATCGATGCCATGGTTTGGGAACTGGAGCCTTGCTCATTTTAGGCTTCCAATCTGGAAAAATGGCCTGAGCTCGCCACTCACGTCTTGGAGATCTTGTCATGCCCCGCAGCCAGCATTCTCTCGGAACGTGTCTTCAGCGCTGCTGGTGGTGTGCTGACAGAAAAGCACACCCGTCTCTCCACCCAGAATATGGACAGACTAACATTCATCGTATGCACGAGGCTTTACAAATACTGAGGAAAAACCTCACCAAGTACTCATCGTATGCACGAGGCCTTACAAATACTGAGGAAAAAACTCACCAAATACTCATCGTATGCACGAGGCCTTACAAATACTGAGGAAAAAACTCACCAAATACTCATCGTATGCACAAGGCCTTACAAATACTGAGGAAAAACCTCACCAAATACTCATCGTGTGCATGAGGCCTTACAAACACTGAGGAAAAACCTCACCAAATACTCATCGTATGCATGAGGCCATACAAATACTGAGGTAAAACCTCACCAAATACTCATCGTATGCATGAGCCCTTACAAATACTGAGGAAAAAAAATCACAAAATACTCATCGTGTGCATGAGGCCATACAAATACTGAGGAAAAACCTCACCAAATACTCATCGTGTGCACGAGGTCTTACAGATACAGAAGTAAAACTCACCAAATACTCAACGTGTGCATGAGCCCTTACAAATACTGGAGTAAAACCAAATTTTAGAAGGGCATGACATGCCTATATTTGTAAAATCAACAAGAGCCTGCAGCACCCACAGCCATTGAGGAAAACTTAAACCTCCATTGTGGTGCCCGTCTACTACTAGGGAGTCATCCTAGTCAACAAGCAGTAAATTAATAAAAAGAGGAGCAGCACCAGATACCAATGGGATCCTTTTGCAGTATCTTTATTCCAGCACCCCAGTGCGACGTTTCGGACTATGTCCTTTATCAAGCAACCACATACACATATACAATTTGCTTTATATAGTCCAACACTCCTCCCCTCAATAACATTCCACCAATCGTGTGATATAACAAACAATCAACATTATACATTAATGTATCTAATGATAAAATTACCCCATCTTAACATCATCCTCCTATTAACATACCGCTGCTTAAGATGTCCATGATCCATATATGGAAATTACAGGCAATGTCCATTTTTATGATATAATGCTCTAGTTCCCAAAGTCACTTCCTTGTTATGTCACTAACCAATCCGGGCCGGCGTCAGGTGGATTACCATAGCAACAGTCCTCTGGCGCGTCCTCTAATACCGCCCCCTCAACTCCTCATCCAATAGGGGGCAAGGTACGTTATGTGTGCGCTGTATTATAAGGGCTGGTTGGACAAAGAGTCTCAGTGTCTCAATAATGCTAGTCCAGCATGCACACTTCCTTCCGGGCTTCTCGTGCATCCAATTAACAGTTCCCTACCTCCCGGAGTGCACCAACCAAACACCTCCCCCGGAAACACCACAATGTCTATATCAGTTCCTTATTCACCCATATCTATGACCACTCTTATATATAAAATATAGATCAAATAGCATTCACCCACTTGATCTATTTAGCCTTACTCAGCTCACTCCATTAACAGTGTACTTCACCCCAGCCTCTCCCCTGATTCCAAATTGAATCAGGGGGGCTCTCTGGCTTGTTTTAACCCATTCAATGCACTAGATAGCGAAGCTGAAGTGTTGTAGATTAGGGTGAAAAAGGAACCGATTTTCGGGCTTAAAATCCCTTCAGGACCCATATATTTGATCTAATTCAACATAATTAACCCCCAGGCACAAAAAGTCATATGTCACAGGAGTTACAAACATATCACCCCATAAACATACATTACCCGTCCTTAGTCCAATTCATATGATATATATCAATCAGATCTTAATGTAAGCCATCGGTTAATGCTATGGATCTAGGGTAAATTAAAAACACTATTAAAAACAAATTTATACAAGAGAATGCAGTAAACAGGATATAGACACATCATTTAAGGAGACACCCCCTTTGATCGTACTCTAGGTTTAAACCCTTGGGATATAGTGTATCCAACTCAAATATCCACTTGAGTTCCTTCCTCTTCAGTAGTGCCACTCTATCACCACCTCGTCTCAATGGGGGAACGTCATCAATAATTCTGTATTTCAATTGGTTTATATTATGTCTAGCCTCCACAAAATGTCTAGGAACCGGGAGCTCCACCATCCCATTTCTTATAGTGCTCTTATGCTTACTAATCCGTGCTTTAGCTTCCATCGTGGTCTCCCCTATATAGAGGAGACCACAAGGACAGCTGATAGCATATATCACATAGCTGCTCTTACACGTGTACCTTTTTTGAATGATATATTTCTTCCCGGAATATGGGTGGTGGAACTCCCGACCCCTAACCAAATTCCCACAGCTTGCACATCCCGAGCAGGGGAAGTTTCCAAAACTGGGTTTGCTTAGGGTTACCTGTAAATCCCTTTTTGAGCTCCCAATGTCCGATTTCACCAAATTATCATGAAGATTTCGTCCCCTCCTATATGAGAAAAGAGGTGGTGATGTAAACTCCTTAATTCCCGTATGGCCCTTACTGAGTAGAGGCCAATGTCTTTTAATAATGCCTGAGATCCTACCACTCATCCCATTGTATGTGGTAACCAAAGGTATCCGATTCTCCTTGATAGTTTTATCCCTACTTGTTAGTAAATCATCCCGATTCAAAGATATTGCACGTCTTTTGAAGTCCATGAGGTTGTTCTTTGAATATTCTCTCTCAAGGAACCTCTTACACATTTCCTCCAACCGCAAATTGACAACATTATCATCAGAAACCACCCAACTCACCCTGATCATCTGGCTCCATGGGAGCGACTCCACCATTGACCTGGGGTGCTCACTGGAGTAATGCAGCATGCTGTTCCGATCCGTCTCCTTTATGTAGAGATCTGTACATAGTCTTCCATTCTTTTTATAGACTCTAGTGTCTAAAAACTGCATTTCCTCTTGAGAGCAAACCATGGTGAAGCCCAACCCAGGATGTATGTTATTAATAGCTTCAAGGAACATATTTAGTTCATCTCTCCCACCATCCCACACAAAGAAGATATCGTCGATGTAACGTCGCCAACCTCTGACATGGCGCCAAAAGATGGATTTGTACACATGTTCGCCCTCCAGGACAGCCATATAGATGTTAGCATAAGTGGGGGCCACATTCGACCCCATGGCTGTCCCGCGGCGCTGCCGGTAGTAATCGTCCCCAAAGAGGAAAAAATTCCTTCCGAGCACAAACTCCCGCAGCGCCAGGGCGAACCGTGCACAATCTAGCGCCATGTCAGAGGCGGCGAGCGTCACATCCACGGCTTCCATGCCCCTTGAATGTTCTATTGAGGTATAGAGAGATACCACATCGAAGGAAACCAAGAGTGTGGATTCCTCTACTTGAACACCCTAAAACGATTTAATAAAGTCGGTGGTATCTCGAGTATACGACGGAGCCTGTGTTGCATAACATCTCAGCAAGTGGTCCAAAAATATGGCCACCTTATTTGATAGTGATCCTCTCCCGGAAACAATCGGACGCCCGGGGGGATTCATTAAATTTTTGTGAATTTTCGGGAGGGTGTATAAATAGGCACCACCGGAAATTCAGGTATCAGATAATCTGCCAATTTCTGGTCAATAATCCCGGCAAGCAGTGCCTCCTCAACCAACTCCCTCAACTCTTTCTGATATGTTCCAGTTGGATTACAAGTTAATTTCTCGTATACTTCCTCATCTTCCAACTGTCTCATAATCTCTTGTCGATATTGTGAAGCGTCATCCTTCAGTCCCTTGATGAGCTCTCTCTCCACACGGCTTAAATTTGGGCGTTTAGGGCGTTGATTTGCCCTTCTTAATTTCTCACTGTCAGATGTGACAAATTTAGAGAATGTTTCTATCACCGGATCTTTTATAGGGGGATCAAAATCACTTTTGTTGTATAACCCCACCGTGTCCAAGGAGAGCCCACCAGACCTAGTTTCAGTTGTTTTTTCTTTACCAGAAAAGTAACATGTTAATCGCAATCTCCTAAAGAAGCAATAAAGATCATTATCAAGCTCAAACCACCGAGTGCTGTCAGTTGGGCAAAAGGACAAACCTTTTGACAGCACTCTGGTTTGATCATCAGTCAAGGAAGTTGTAGAAATATTTACCACTAGTTGATGCGCCTCTGACCGGTCTTCTTCGATCTCGCTCTCGTATTCGGTGGCAGATCTCTTCGTCCTGTGCCTCCGGCCACCCCTGTGTTGTTTACGCGGTCTCCTTCCCTCGTATCCCCTAAAAAAGGGATGGTGTTACTCGTTCCTACTCCGGTTCTCACTCCATTATCAGTCGAATCTGACTCTCCTCCAGTGAAGCCAAAACCCTCTTTTTGAGGCTGTGGTCTTGATGGTTTCTTAGATCTTTTACCACCTAGTGGTTTCATAGGACCCGGTTTCGATGTCTGGGGTCCAATTTGGCAATACAGGAAGTCTGGAAAAGGACCCCAGAGATCGAAACCGGGTCCTATGAGACCACAAGGTGGTAAAAGATCTAAGACACCATCAAGACCACAGCCTCAAAAAGAGGGTTTTGGCTTCACTGGAGGAGAGTCAGATTCGACTGATGATGGAGTGAGAACCGGAGCAGAAACGAGTAACACCATCCCTTTTTTAGGGGATACGAGGGAAGGAGACCGCGTAAACAACACAGGGGCGGCCGGAGGCACAGGAGGAAGAGACCTGCCACCGAATACGAGGTGACGCTCGCCGCCTCTGACATGGCGCCAGATTGTGCACGGTTCGCCCTGACGCTGCTGGAGTTCGTGCTCGGAAGGAATTTTTTCCTCTTTGGGGACGATTACTACCGGCAGCACCGCGGGACAGCCATGGGGTCGAATGTGGCCCCCACTTATGCTAACATCTATATGGCTGTCCTGGAGGGCGAACTTGTGTACAAATCCATCTTTAGGCACCATGTAAGAGGTTGGCGACGTTACATCGACGATATCTTCTTTGTGTGGGATGGTGGGAGAGATGAACTAAATATGTTCCTTGAAGCTATTAATAACATACATCCTGGGTTGGGCTTCACCATGGTTTGCTCTCAGGAGGAAATGTAGTTTTTAGACACTAGAGTCTATAAAAAGAATGGAAGACTATGTACAGATCTCTACATATAGGAGACGGATCGGAACAGCATGCTGCATTACTCCAGTGAGCACCCCAGGTCAATGGTGGAGTCGCTCCCATGGAGCCAGATGATCAGGGTGAGGCGGGTGGTTTCTGATGATAATGTTGTCAATTTTCAGTTGGAGGAAATGTGTAAGAGGTTCCTTGAGAGAGGATATTCAAAGAACAACCTCATGGACTTCAAAAGACGTGCAATATCTTTGAATCGGGATGAATTACTAACAAGTAGGGATAAAACTATCAAGGAGAATCGGATACCTTTGGTTACTACATACAATGGGATGAGTGGTAGGATCTCAGGCATTATTAAAAGACATTGGCCCCTACTCAGTAAGGGCCATACGGGAATTAAGGAGTTTACATCACGACCTCTTTTCTCATATAGGAGGGAAAGAAATCTTCGTGATAATTTGGTGAAATCGGACATTGGGAGCTCAAAAAGGGATTTACAACTAACCCTAAGCAAACCCAGTTTTGGAAGCTTCCCTGCTTGGGATGTGCAAGCTGTGGGAATTTGGTTAGGGGCGGGGAGTTCCACCACCCATATTCCGGGAAGAAATATATCATTCAAAAAAGGTACACGTGTAAGAGCAGCTATGTGATATATGCTATCAACTGTCCTTGTGGTCTCCTCTATATAGGGGAGACCACGATGGAAGCTAAAGCACGGATTAGTAAGCATAAGAGCACTATAAGAAATGGGATGGTGGAGCTCCCGGTTCCTAGACATTTTGTGGAGGCTGGACATAATATAAACCAATTGAAATACAGAATTATTGATGACGTTCCCCCATTGAGACGAGGTGGTGATAGAGTGGCACTACTGAAGAGGAAGGAACTCAAATGGATATTTGAGTTGGATACACTATATCCCAAGGGTTTAAACCTAGAGTACGATCAAAGGGGGTGTCTCCTTAAATGATGTGTCTATATCCTGTTTACTGCATTCTCTTGTATAAATTTGTTTTTAATAGTGTTTTTAATTTACCCTAGATCCATAGCATTAACCGATGGCTTACATTAAGATCTGATTGATATATATCATATGAATTGGACTAAGGACGGGTAATGTATGTTTATGGGATGATATGTTTGTAACTCCTGTGACATATGACTTTTTGTGCCTGGGGGTTAATTATGTTGAATTAGATCAAATATATGGGTCCTGAAGGGATTTTAAGCCCGAAAATCGGTTCCTTTTTCACCCTAATCTACAACACTTCAGCTTCGCTATCTAGTGCATTGAATGGGTTAAAACAAGCCAGAGAGCCCCCCTGATTCAATTTGGAATCAGGGGAGAGGCTGGGGTGAAGTACACTGTTAATGGAGTGAGCTGAGTAAGGCTAAATAGATCAAGTGGGTGAATGCTATTTGATCTATATTTTATATATAAGAGTGGTCATAGATATGGGTGAATAAGGAACTGATATAGACATTGTGGTGTTTCCGGGGGAGGTGTTTGGTTGGTGCACTCCGGGAGGAAGGGAACTGTTAATTGGATGCACGAGAAGCCCGGAAGGAAGTGTGCATGCTGGACTAGCATTATTGAGACGCTGAGACTCTTTGTCCAACCAGCCCTTATAATACAGCGCACACATAACGTACCTTGCCCCCTATTGGATGAGGAGTTGAGGGGCGGTATTGGAGGACGCACCAGAGGACTGTTGCTATGGTAATCCACCTGACGCCGGCCCGGATTGGTTAGTGACATAACAAGGAAGTGACTTTGGGAACTAGAGCATTATATCATAAAAATGGACATTGCCTGGAATTTCCATATATGGATCATGGACATCTTAAGCAGCGGTATGTTAATAGGAGGATGATGTTAAGATGGGGTAATTTTATCCTTAGATACATTAATGTATAATGTTGATTGTTTGTTATATCACACAATTGGTGGAATGTTATTGAGGGGAGGAGTGTTGGGCTATATAAATCAAATTGTATATGTGTATGTGGTTGCTTGATAAAGGACATAGTCCGAAACGTCGCACTGGGGTGCTGGAATAAAGATACTGCAAAAGGATCCCGTTGGTATGTGGTGCTGCTCCTCTTTTTATTCATTTAATGCCTATATTTGTGTCTCCTCCTCCTTTTACTCATCCATCTCTTTTCTTTTCGCATTTTTATATGTACTTGTCACTTTTCCATGTGTTTGTTGTATCTTCTGAGTA
This sequence comes from Allobates femoralis, assembly GCA_033576535.1. Lineage (NCBI taxonomy): Eukaryota > Metazoa > Chordata > Amphibia > Anura > Aromobatidae > Allobates > Allobates femoralis. The sequence goes on from JARQOC010000003.1 coordinate 630,901,064, forward strand.
GTTTGTCACCTCTTGGACACCTTAGAAGGTGTTTTCTATTTGTTTTCTAAGTGTTTGTATGTGTTTGTGTTTGCCTGCCATTGTTTTCAATGGTGTTCGACGGTGTATGATGAACATTTGATGAACATTCGACGAACACACCCCCAATTCGATGAATCGAATAGAATTTGAAAACTAGGGTGGTGGCTCATCTCTACTCCTTAGCAGACTCGGACACCGGTGTACGGGTTGCTTCCTGAGGTGAATCGGTATGTTTCCTCTGCCCTTATTCTGTCTCTCGCCTATGCCTCCGCCCCTCACTCTTGGGTTCCTGCACTGCCAAGGCTGTCCTCTAGTACGGGCCTAGCGTGGCACCCCTACCAGTTGTCTTAACAGTACTGCTCTGTACTGCACAACTAAAGAGACTCTCTAACTCCGCCCCCAGCACCTGTATTTATAGGAGATCTTGCCTAGAGCAGCAAGTCGAGCTTCCCTTACAGGCCTGGAGTGGAAGGTGTTGTGTGTGTATGGGCACCTGACGTGGAAATCCCTGCATGCACTAGGTGTTCCTCTGGCTACCTGTACCGCAGGGTGCCACAAGTGCAAGTCCCTCCGTAGTTTACATAGCCCCAAGTTGTTATGCGGGCATGGAGACATATAAGCATATCTTTGCCATAAAAGGATGGATGTCCTTTAAGCTGTAATTATAGGCGTGTGACCTTTTGTCTAGGACAAAATTATGAAGAAAAAATCCCATCCTTGGTCCCACAGTAAAAGTATTCTTAAAATTAGGCAGGTAAAGGGTATGCAGTGTACCATCTAATGTGGTTGTTTGGAGCTCTGTCCCTAACAACCAACTTATATTGTAATAATGTCACTGAATCTAGGACCAGAAATTTGTATGAACTACTTTGAGTCCACAAAAGAACCTCGATCAATATATTTATTTAAAAAATGGTGTTCGCAAAATTGATAATTCAATTCTACTAGACTTTTTAAAAAAGCCCTCCCATGAAGATTTTTTTTTACTAAACCTGTGTATGAGTATTTAAAGGGATCCTGTCACCTCCAAAACGCCTCCTAAGCTAGCAAAACATGTCCCTGCAGCATCCCATCACTAATCTCACACTCCTTTTGTCTCCTAAAAGCATCCTGTGAAAGTGCATAAAAACGTTTTAATACTCACTCATTAGTGATTATAATTAGCAGGGGCCATATCCTTTAGTCACCAAGGCGGGCAGTTTTGCAGCTCCAGGATCCACCCTGTCTCTGTGTGTTTGCTGTGCTTGTGCAGGCATTGCCCTCCCGATCTATATCACTCATAGAATGCAAATCATTAGTCCTGCCTTCAGTTTCAGTTTCACAGCAGTACAGACAGAGAGAGGGCTGGATCCTGGAGCTGCAAAACAACACCCCCTGGTGACTAAAGAATATGGCCCCTGCTAATTATAATCACTAATTAGTAAGTATTAAAACGTTTTTCTCCACTTTCACAGGTTGCTTTATTGCCCTCCCCCTCTCTATCACTCATAGAATGCAAATCATTAGTCCTGCCTTCAGTTTCAGTTTCACAGCAGTACAGACAGAGAGAGGGCTGGATCCTGGAGCTGCAAAACAACACCCCCTGGTGACTAAAGAATATGGCCCCTGCTAATTATAATCACTAATTAGTAAGTATTAAAACGTTTTTCTCCACTTTCACAGGTTGCTTTTAGGAGACAAAAGGAGTGCGAGATTAGTGATAGGATGCTGCAGGGACATGTTTTGATAGCTTAGGAGACCTTTTTGGAGGTGACAGGATCCCTTTAATGTGAGAGTATAAGGCTATGTGCACACAGTCCATTTTTTCGTTGCAGATTAGTGCAGAAATAAATCTGCAGCATATCAATTTTCGGTGTGTTTTTGTAGCTGTTTTCCCCATTGATTTTAAGGAAGTCAGGAAAAAATGCTATAAAAATGCAGGTATCTCTCTCCGCTCACTCTTCCTTTCCTTCTCTTTTACCCCCTAGTTTTATTTTGATTGATTTCTGCACCAATGTGTGCACATAATTTTAATACTCTCACCTGCCACATTTTGATCCTCTTCTCAGTGATGTCACCCCTCTGAAGATTCTCCAGGTCACTCAGAGTTCTGCATGACCCGGAAGTGGCTTTTACAATGTAAGTCTATGAGTGTCAGAACAAGGCTGTATAGGCTTACATTGAAAAAAAGACTTCTGGCTCACGCATAGAGTGGGCCAAAATGATCGAAAATTGGTGATTTCACTGAGAAGAGCAGAACAGTGCTGGAAAAAATAGCAAGTGAGTATATTAATACATACATTATAGTACATATGCATACAACACCCATTTAGTAAAATAAAAATAAAAAAACATTATGGGAGTGCTTCTTTAATAAAAATGTAATTAAAGTGCTACATATTATTTACCAATGTACATGTGAATGTCATTCACAAGCTGTGGCAAAAAGCAATGTGATTTTAGAACATATTGTAAACTTTCAAATCTTATCATAATGTATCCAATGTAGGTAATCCTTACTTAATTTCAAATGTACATACTAAACTACATGCACATTTAAAAAAACAATTTGACAAATATTTTTCATTTTTGCTCTTGTAGAATTAGGTATATGTCACAAAGGAGTAGAAGGGGTTATCCGATTAATATATTTTTTAATATTTTTAAAAAACAGAAGCAGACGTTTAAAAGCAAAAAAAAAAAAACATCGGTTGCCTACTCACCCAAGATCTAATTCTAATTCTCATCAGTCATGCATACTTTTACTGACACCATGGTTCCCATCATAGAGCGATGACTATTGACACTACTGATTGGCTGCAGCAATCATGTGCCAGATAAGTAAAGATAGCAAAAAAAGCCAATGGATGGCTAGTGTTAGATCTTCGGAGGAAAGTATAGACAAGTAGTTTTGCTTTAGTTTCTTATAACTTCTATACCTATGTTTAAACATTTTTTTAAAAGTTTGATAATGCTTTTCACCCGTATTAGTATTTTATGAACATTGTGGATCTCATGAACACCTGATTACCCCTATTAAACTATGTATAAAGACATACTAACTGCAGAATTAAATGTCGTGTTTTATGATGCCGTAAATCCCTTTTATGCCTTCATCAAAGAAACAATAAATGTTTTATTTTAATGTGCACCTCTGCTTTATAAAGTTAAACAAGCTCATTTACTAGAGAATATTTGCAATTCTCGTATATTAGCATTCATCTAAGGGGGGTCGAGGAAATGTACTCTGCATCTTTTTAGTTGCCTGTGATGGAGGTGTGTGTGAGTAAAGATGGGGACAATTCTCACAGTTTCAGTCAATTTAAAATCAGGAACAGCCTTTACCTAAGGCAGCCATATAGGAGAAATAGCTAAAGGGTAATATGGATATATTATGTTCCACAGAAGAGAGAAGCAAGTGTGGCGCCCCTGCGGTCTGGTCACCACAAGGAGCATTGCAACCATTCTACAGGTATGGTATTCCTGTTCTAAGGGAAACAGTATGGTAAGTCTGAGACACCTACCAAGCACCCAACACACCCGGTCCCAGGGATGGTGGGCTGACCCGATAGAGGGAGGGCTCAGTCAGGGAACGGAGGACAGAGAAGTGTGGACTGGGAAGTCAGTTAAGTTGCAGTAGAGTAGAGTTGAGTGGAGAGAGAAAAGAGGGATGAAGAGTGAGGATCTGGAGGACTTGAGCAGTGAGGAGCTCATCCTGGGTCACAGAACAACAGACAGCAAAGAGGCAGAGGGAGCCCTAGAGGCACGGGCAGAGGAAGAGAAAACCACATGTGAATCCAAGTTTTATTTAGAGTAAGACGGAAGGGCTGGTTGGGAACCAGGTGATCGGCCCAAAAGGTGGTGAAGAGACTCCATACTCCAACCACAGAACTGGAGGCCACGAGATCTAGAGAGCTGTGGTCGACACCCGACACAACCGTTGAGAAGGTAACCGGACTAGGGTCAGGAGACTTGGTACCGGTCGCCAAAGAGGACCAGTGGCTGCCGGTTTGGGGCTCTGTGTGCGGAGGTGCGAGCATGAGAAAAGTGGATAGTGAGCACTGGGAGAGCAACCCGTGTGAGAAAGGAACATAAAGAGGTGTCTTGGACAAACTATCCCGGTTCTTTGAGGACTATCTGGACTGAGACTTGGCAAGGAATAGTACCCAGCGGCATTGCTAAGGTGAACACTAAGCAAACCGGATATAAAACTCAGAAGGTGTATGTGAGACTGTTTATTTCCTCTCTTGTGGAGCCGCCGACTGATAAGCCAAGCAGGCCACAGAGAATCTGCCACAGTAGGGCCCATCCATCTCCCTAAGCCTGAATAATCAAGCCGCATGCCACCACCACAAACCATATCAATTGCCTTAGGGAAACGCTCCACCCGTGGGGAACGATGCCACCTTTGCAGTCATCCCATCATCCCCAGAGCTCCCGTACCGTAGCGTTGGCCACCAATAGTCGAACATCATGGGTGGTGTCACGACAACCATCCGCAAAACCAAAACCCCAGAACTTTTATTTGATTCCACTAGGATCATGGAGCTGAGTCTCGACCCCTGTGACTCCCCAGAAGTATTAAAGCCCGGTTCCGAGTACCCCACGGCCCTGATGGAGTGTATCACAAGCATTTCAAATGTTGCTTTGGAACTTATAAAGAGGATACAAGATGGGTTGGGCACGTGATGCAACATACATATACATATATAAATATAAGTCAATGTTTCTTTTCTGGTACAGAGGTATTATTACTTAGGGATAGAGCAGCAGCATCTTAACATCTTTACAATGGTAAAAACTAAAAATGAGTTGAAGCATAAGTTGGTATATGTGCAGTAGAAGCACATTCACACTATGGCTATTCCATCCATAGAATCTGTCAGTTGCTTGAACTGTTTACGATCAACATTGTGTGCAGCAGCCACGCAGTGGAGTAGTTGTATGCATGTGATGGAGCATTGTCCTGCATGAAAATCATGTTTTTCTTTAACGATACCGACTTCTTCCTGTACCACACCTTGAAGAAGTTGTCTTCCAGAAACTGGCAGTAGGTCTGGGAGTTGAGCTTCACTCCGTCCTCGACCCGAAAAGGTCCCACAAGTTCATCTTTGATGATACCAGCCCATACCAGTACCCCACCTCCACCTTGCTGGCATTTGAGTCGGAGTGGAGCTCTCTGCCCTTTAGTGATCCAGCCTTTGGCCCATCCATCTGGCCCATCAAGAGTCACTCTAATTTCATCAGTCCATAAAACCTTTGAAAAATCAGTCTTAAGATACTTCTTGGCCCAGTCTTGACATTTTATCTTATGTTTCTTGTTCAAAGGTAGTCGTTTTTCAGCCTTTCTTACTTTGGCCGTGTCCCTGAGTATGGCAGACCTTGTGCTTTTTGATACTCCAGTAACATTGCAGCTCTGAAATATTGCAAAACTGGTAGCAAATGGCATCTTGGCAGCTTCCCGCTTAATTTTCCTAAATTCATGGGCAGTTATTTTGCGCCTTTTTTGCCCAACACACTTCTTGCGACCCTGTTGGCTATTTACCATGAAACGCTTGATTGTTCGGTGATCATGCTTCAAAAATTTGGCAATTTCAAGACTGCAGCATCCCTCTGCAAGACATCTCACAATTTTGGACTTTTCAGAGCCCGTCAAATCTCTCTTCTGACCCATTTTGCCTAAGGAAAGGAAGTTGCCTAATAATTAAGCACACCTTATATAGGTTGTTGATGTCATTAGACCGACCACACCCCTCCTCATTACAGAGATGCACATCACCTGATTTACTTAATTGCAGTTGGCTCTCAAGCCTATACAGCTTGGAGTAGGACAACATGTATATAGAAAGTATCATGTGATCAAAATACTCATTTGCCTAATAATTCTGCACACAGTGTAGCTGACACAGGGGATGATTCAGTGGAGCAATAATTTGAATTCAGTTCAGTTCACTGAACAGGCAATGTTCGTCGAACAAGTTCAACAAACAGTTCACCGAACATCCAAACCCCATTCAAATCAATGGGAAGCAAAATCAAGGGCCTAGAATACATCTTCAAAGGGGACCAAAAGCTGTCAAACATAGCTCAAACCATTTTACAGTAGAGCCCTGGTGTTTTGGCACAGACACTAGCTTCCTACACTATTACTTAGCAAGCTTTAGTGCCACTGTCACACTTAGAATGTTTGCGGGCCTGCTCATGAACCTAACTCATCCTTTTAACTTCCCTGAGATTGTCTCAGCGTCACGGGTGTGACAGGAGGCACGGATGAGGCTGTAGAGACCACTCGCAGAAGGTCACAGCATTTGGCCAAACAGCCAAAGTCCTAAAAAATGTCTGTCACTTTAAGAGGTATTTCTCTCTTAGTGAAAGCTGGAGGTCACTAGGACCCAGCTGATCTCTTACCTTAAGCTGTCTATTTATACCCCTTGAATCCCAGGATGCATTGCTGGTAATAGCTTGTCAGGTGTTTGGAGATTGCTTCCTAGCTCTAGCAGTGAATCCTGGAGTTTCTGTTGGATTGCTGTCTGAATCTTCTCAAGCTAAGTGTTTCTTCCCTTCCCTCTTTGTTTGTTTGCTTGTTTCCAAGATGTGTGTTTCTTTCACATGTAATACCCGTTTTCTCCTGAGAGTCAAAGTGGCACTAAAGGACAAAACCAAAAAGATTTCTGTTTTTGTGGATAGTGGAGAGGGGATCAGCATGGTGGATGCTCTTTTTGTAAAGACTCATTGGCTTACCTGCAGTTTATTGTCTACACCCATTCATATCTATGCCATCGACACAGCGCCACTTGCTTAGGGAAGTCTAACGCAAATTGTGCATAATATTAAATTGAAGGTAGAACCTCATCATCAGGAGACAATTTCTTGCTATGTTCTGGAGGGTCTCCTGGTTCCCATTGTTCTGGGCCTGCCATGGTTGGTTAAACATAATCCCTGGTGGATTGGCAGCCCAGAGACATTGTGAAATGGAGTGATTTCTGTATAGAGAATTGCTTGAACACATGTTTTGCTGCAGTCTCCGCTGTGACATTGCCTGAATAGCTATCGAAGTATGGGGATGTGTTCTCAGAAAGGGGTTGTCAGGATTTGCCTCCTCACCGTGAGTATGACTGTCCTATTAACCTGATTCCTGGAGCTAAATTACCCAAGTCCAGGCTGTATAATATATCTGGTCCTGTAAGACAAGACATGAAGGATTTCATTGCCGAGAGTATGGAGAAGGGACATATCAGACCCTCATCTTCTCCGGTCACGGCAGGATTAATTTCTATTAAAATAAAAGATGGGGGCCTCCATCCTTGTTTAGATTTCCAGGAATTAAATCAATAACTGTCCGCGAACCATACCCCCTCCCTCTGTTTCCTGATTTGTTCGGTCAGATTGTGGGAGCTAAATGGTTTTCCAAGTTGGATTTGAGGGGTGCCTACAACCTGGTTAGAATCAGGGAGGGGCATGAATGGAAGACTGCTTTTAATACCCCTGAGGGCCATTTTGAGAGTCTGGTGATGCCGTTTGGACTCACTAATACCCCTGCAGTTTTTTAACACTTTGTGAATTATATTTTGCATCATTTGGTGGGTAGATTTGTGCTAATTTACTTGCATGATATTTTGATCTACTCACCCGACACATCAGTCTCATGTTAAACAGCTGCTACAATTTTTAAGGGAGAACAAATTGTATGCTAAACTGAAGAAATGTGTTTTCGCTATTCAGGAGGTACAATTTCTGGGGTACCTGTTGTCAGTTTTGGGTTTTCGGATTGATCCAGAGAAGGTATGGGCGGTGCTGGATTGGTATCGTCTGGAAAACCTGAGGGCAATGCAATGCTTTTTGGCGTTTACCAATTTTTACCATAAATTTATTTAGAATTATTCTGCAATTATGAAACCCCTCATGGACATGACAAAGAAGGGGTCAGATTTTTCTACGTGGTCAGACTCTGCTCAGAAGGCTTTCTCCTCCCTGAAGAGTTGCTTTGCTATCCCACCTATCCACTGTGAACCTGATCATTCTCAGCTCTTTATTGTTGAGGTGGATGCATCCGAAGTGGGGGTAGGGGCAGTGTTGGCTCAAGGGCTGTCCCCCATAAATGGTTGCCATGCGCCTTTTTCTCCAAAAAATTATCTTCTGCCAAAAGAAATTATGATATCAGTAATAGAGAACTTTTGGCTATTAAGTTGGCTTTTGAGGAATGGCATCACTGGTTGGGGGGGGGGCTGTCCATCCTATCACAGTTATGACTGACCATAAGAACTTATGTTACCTTGAATCCTCCAAGCGTCTCAACCCCAGGCAGGCTAGATGGTCCTTGTTTTTTACAAGATTTAATTTCACCGTAAGCTACCGTCCTTTGGCTGAGAATGTTAAGGCAGATGTGTTGTCAAGTAGTTTTCCCGGGTGGTAGTAATCAAGAGAATCCCGTTCCCATTTTACAGAAGGGGGGTGTTTTTTTCGGCTCTTTCCCCGGGATATAGAGGAGGCTCAGGGGGACGCTCCTGTCTCCTGCCCTTCAGGCAAACTCTTTGTACCACCTATTTTGCGCCTCAAAGTTATTAAAGAACATCATGACTCTGCACTGACAGGTCATTCGAGTAGCAGGGCAACCTTGGATCTTTTCTCTTGTCAGTTTTGGTGGCCAGGGTTGCAGAAAGACGTAACTTCGTGTCTGCTTGAAGTGTTTGCGCAAGTGCTAAGATTGCGCATACCCGTCTGTCTTTCCTACCATTGTCCATCCCTGATAGACCATGGACAAATCTATCTATGGATTTTATCATTGATATCCCTATGTCAGCAGGCAAGATGGTGGTTTTGGCAGTGGTTGATAGGTTCAGCAAGATGATACACTTTGTGGCACTGCCAGCACTTCCTAATGCCAAGACACTGGCACAGGTGTTTGTCAGTGAAATCCTGAGACTTCATGGAGTTCCCTCTGATGTGGTTTCAGGTCACGGTTCACAGTTTGTTTCCAGGTTTTGGAAAACTTTTTGTACTCGATTAATGGTACAGTTGTCCTATTCTTCTGCCTTCAACCCTCAATCTAATGGGTAGACTGAGCGCACAATTCGAAATTTGGAGTTTTTGTGTCCGAAAACCAGGAGGATTGGGCATTTTATTTGCCTTTAGCCAAATTTGCCATATATAATCGTCACCAAGAGTCCACCGGTAGGTCACCATTTTTTGGTGCATATAGGTTTCAGTTTGGTCCCTTTAGTGTTAAAGGTTCTTTGGAGTTCCTGAGAAGGAATAATTCTCCTGTTCACTCTCTTGTGTCTGGCAAGGGGTGCAGAGTAACTTGAGACTTATGAGTAACAGATACAAATGTATGGCTGACAAGAAGCACTTGCCAGGTCCGGACCTGTGTGTGAATGACTTTGTGTGGTTTTCTGCCAGGAATATCAACCTGAAGGTGCCTTCATGTAAGCTGGGACCTAGGTTTATTGGTCCTTATAAAATAACCGCCGCCATTAACCCTGTAGCGTTTCGTGTGGAGTTACCTCAAGCACTTAGGATTCACAATGTGTTTCATAGATCTCTTCTCAAAAATATGTGCCTTCATCTGAGCCTTCCCCATTGCCACCAGAGCCGGTCTGTGTGGATGGGAATTTAGAATTTCATATTTCCAAGATTCTCGCATGTTAAGCCATTCCCTTCTGTATTTGGTGCACTGGAGGGGTTACGGTCCCAAGGAGAAGATGTGGGTGCTGGCAGCAGAGGTGAATGCCGCAAGGCCGGTCCGCGCATTTCACTTCTCTCATCCTGACAAGCCTGGCCCTGAGTTTCCAGAGACCACTCGTAGAAGGGGGAGTACTGTCATGGGTCTGTCAGAAGACATGGATGATGCTGTAGAGGCCACTCGCAGAAGGTCGCAGCTTTTGGTCAAACAGCTAAAATCCTAAAAAAATGTATCTATTGCTTTAAGAGGCATTTTTCTCTTAGTGGAAGCTGGAGGTGACTTGGACCCAGCTGATTTTTTTACCTTGAGCTGCCTATTTATACTTATTGACTCCTAGGATGCACTGCTGGTGATAGCTTGTCAGGTGTTTGGAGATTGCTTCCTAGCTCTAGCAATGAATCCTGGAATTTCTGTTGGATTGCTGTCTAAATCTGTTATTTTTAGGCTAGGAAGTGCCTTACAACCATGGACATTCCCAGATTGATAATAGCCAACTACTGTCTGCTTTACCTTGGCTGGTTATCAAAAAATAGGGGGGACCCTGTGTCATTTTTTTCATTCATTTAATTATTTTGCCATAAAAAGCTGTACAATAAGCTACACATGGAACAATTTAATTATATGCCGAGGATTGTGCAATTATATGTCTGTCTGTTTATATGTTTGTATGTCTATATGTCTGTCTGTCTTTTGTTTTAATGGTGCATTAGCAGTATAAAATTACTGCAATAGCAATTAAATGCTGACTATATGACTGCTCTAAATTAAGCTCTCCTTCCTAGATCAACTTTCCAGAGAAGAGTAAGCCAAGCATCACATGTCCGGGTCTTAAATAAGACCCGATGATATGATGTGGCCATCCAATCAAAGTAATGCTAGTAGTCAGCTTGGCTATATCATTACTGTGTTTTGCAGGCAATCCCTACATGTTGATTGGCTGTGTAACAGCAGCAAAACATGCAGGCCAGGGACTCAAGCACCCACAATACTTGATCGATTAATGAGCATACCGGAACACCTCAATGCTTGATCGAGTATTGAGGTATTGAACAGTGTTGATCATGCTCACTTATCACTACTATCTATCTATCTATCTATCTATCTATCTATCTATCTATCTAGAAAAAAGTACTCTGCAGCACTCAGCTACTACCAATGATGTACATATGCTAACAAGCTATATATATTTGAGAAAAAAGTTTAAAAACTTATGTTTTTTTCAAAAAACTCAAAATCTTATCTTTTTATTTCTGAAGTTCTTGGTACACACATTGGCCAATGTCTGTTTGCTCATCGACTGCGACAAAGTGACTTCAGGTCCGATGAGTCCTACGCTGATATCCCTATCCTCCTTGTCCACCCCCCACTTCTCAGTGGGCAGACTCCATCTCGACCCTAGATCACCTGTGGTCAATGAGGGTGCAAATTGCAGTATGGAGCCAACAACTCCATAAGATACAAAACAGAAAAAAAACTGCACAGCACTCACAGACTAATGTGAACTGTTTGCTCCATACTGCAATTTGCACCCTCATTGACCACAGGTGATCTAGGGTCGAGATGGAGTCTGCCCACTGAGAAGTGGGGAGGTGGACAAAGAGGATAGGGATATCAGCGTAGGACTCATCGGACCTGAAGTCATTTTGTCGCAGTCGATGAGCAAACAGACATTGGCCAATGTGTGTACCAAGAACTTCAGAAATAAAAAGATAAGATTTTGAGTTTTTTGAAAAAAAACTTAAGTTTTTAAACTTTTTTCTCAAATATATATAGCTTGTTAGCATATGTACATCATTGGTAGTAGCTGAGTGCTGCAGAGTACTTTTTTCTAGTTATTTGACCCAGCGTCTCTGCTGGCACCAGTTCACATTAGTCTGTGAGTGCTGTGCAGTTTTTTTTCTGTTTTGTATCTATCTATCTATCTATCTATCTATCTATCTATCTATCTAGACCAAAAATGACTGCAGCACTCCAAATACGATGTATTTCGCCTTTAATGGCCTTCAGGCATCATAGTGGTGGGACGTTTCGGTCCTCAGACCTTCTTCCAGCCAAAGAAATTTTTTTTTTTTTTAAATTTACAAATAAGTTATAATAATGTTGTTGATATTTTTTAATATATTTTTCATTAAAGATTTGATTTTTAAGTAACCACCAATGTCGTCACTGGCCGTCCCCAAGGGAAAGAGTAACTGGTCAAAATAAGGGAAAAACATGTTTATTGAGTGGCCTTGGAGTGTCTCCGCTGATATAACAACCTGGGGGGTGCTGGATGATACTGGCACTGTCACTTGTTGTGTATCAATGCCCGAATGTGCCGACATGATGTGGGGACATATTGGGGAAGGAGAGAAAAAATCCATATAGACGGCCTTAACTAAAAATAAGAATATTCCCATTATTGTAGACTGGGTAGAAGCCTAGAAGCTTAAAAGGTATGGCTGAGTAATCTGAGCCAGTTATGTGCGATAGTTTAGTAAATAGAGGTAGAGAGATTCGCCCAGGCTCCATAGAATGAGCTACGACACTCCAGAAACACTGCGCAAGCGCAGTGGGTATACGTATACTAAGGAAACTACAGCGCAAGTGCGATGGGTGTAATGGCCGTTCCCGCGATGATAGGAGATCCCGGGCATGTGCACTAGCACTGCGGGGTCACTACATGTTATGGGAAGGTGACAGGTGGATAATGGCGATACATATAGAAGGGTGAGCCAAACACAATAATTATGAGTTCAGCTGAGCACCAATTATACTGTAATTAACAATGTATTGTAAATAATATGCACTGTAAAGAACTTTTTGATGATTGATCTGATGGAAGGAAATCATGTATAATATACAACACTGATGTGATGTATTGTAACATTATACATGCACAAAAAGCACTGTAAAAAGGCACTTTACTTTTAATGATATGTAAATATCTTTGTAATCTATGCACTATTTAAACCTTGTAACAACACCCATCTTTGCTTGAAAAAAATCCCTTGTGGATTGAAACGTCGCCTGTGAACAGTGACCAATAAAGGTTTTATCTATCTAAAATGAGTGGGAGTGCTGCCTATGTTTTTTGCAATATTGAACCAGGTAGGATGAAGGACTACTGTGGTGGGCCCTGCACCCAAAGGTAATGTCAGCTGTGCTGCTCTTTATTTTTTACAATCTATCTATCTATCTATCTATCTATCTATCTATCTATCTATCTATCTATCTATCTATCGTTGTGGCCAAAAGTATTGACACCCCTGCAATTCTGTCAGATAATACTCAGTTTCTTCCTGAAAATGATTGCAATCACAAATTCTTTGGTATTATTATCTTCATTTAATTTGTCTTAAATGAAAAAACACAAAAGAGAATGAAGCAAAAAAGCAAAGCGTTGATCATTTCACACAAAACTCCAAAAATGGGCCAGACAAAAGTATTGGCACCCTCAGCCTAATACTTGGTTGCACAACCTTTAGCCAAAATAACTGCGATCAACAGCTTCCGGTAACCATCAATGAATTTCTTACAATGCTCTGCTAGAATTTTAGATCATTCTTCTTTGGCAAACTGTTCCAGATCCCTGATATTTGAAGGGTGCCTTCTCCAAACTGCCATTTTTAGATCTCTCCACAGGTGTTCTATGGGATTCAGGTCTGGACTCATTGCTGGCCACCTTAGAAGTCTCCTGTGCTTTCTCTCAAACCACTTTCTAGTGCTTTTGAAGAGTGTTTTGGGTCATTGCCCTGCTGGAAAACCCATGACCTCTGAGGGAGACCCAGCTTTCTCACACTGGGCACTACATTATGCTGCAAAATTTGTTGGTAGTCTTCAGACTTCATAATGCCATGCACACAGTCAAGCAGTCCAGTGCCAGAGGCAGCAAAGCAACCCCAAAACATCAGGGAACCTCCGCCATGTTTGACTGTAGGGACCGTGTTCTTTTCTTTGAATGCCTCTTTTTTTCTCTTGTAAACTCTATGTTGATGCCTTTGCTCAAAAAGCTCTACTTTTGTCTCATCTGACCAGAAAACATTCTTCCAAAACGTTGTAGGCTTTCTCAGGTAAGTTTTGGCAAACTCCATCCTAGCTTTTTTATGTCTCGAGGTAAGAAGTGGGGTCTTCCTTGGTATCCTACCATATAGTCCCTTTTCATTCAGATGCCGATGGACAGTACGGGTTGACACAGTTGCATTCTCGGACTGCAGGGCAGCTTGAACTTGTTTAGATGTTAGTCGAGGTTCTATATCCACCATCCGCACAATCTTGCACTGAAATCTCTCATCAATTTTTCTTTTCCGTCCACATCTAGGGAGGTTAGCCACATGCCATGGGCTTTAAACTTCTTGATGACACTGCGCACGGTAGACACAGGAACATTCAGGTCTTTGAAGATGGACTTGTAGCCTTGAGATTGGTCATGCTTCCTCACAATTTGGTTTCTCAAGTCCTCAGACAGTTCTTTGGTCTTCTTTCTTTTCTCCATGCTCAATGTGGTGCACACAAGGACACAGGACAGAGGTTGAGTCCACTTTAATCCATGTCAACTGGCTGCAAGTGTGATTTAGTTATTGCCAACACCTGTTAGGTGCCACAGGTAAGTTACAGGTGCTGTTAATTACACAAATTAGAGAAACATCACATGATTTTTCTAACAGTGCCAATACTTTTGTCCACCCCCTTTTTTAAGTTTGGTGTGGAATTATATCTAATTTGGCTTTTTGTGTTTTTTCATTGAAGACAAATTAAATGAAGATAATAATACCAAAGAATTTGTGATTGCAATCATTTTCAGGAAGAAACTGAGTATTATCTGACAGAATTGCAGGGGTGTCAATACTTTTGGCCACAACTCTATCTATCTATCTATCTATCTATCTAGAAAACCAAGAAAAACGAAAAAGTACAGCAGTATATAGCGGGTGCAAGGCCCTCCTACCACTTCACTGGTTGTTATTTAGGATGAAAAAATGAAGGGCAGCACTTCCTTTAGTGTATCCATGTGGGTTTATTTTGTCCTAGGACTGCGACGTTTCGGCACACAGCCTTTCTCTAGCAGTGACAAACAGTTCTAGTGCTCACATATATATAGCTCCCATACAAGGGGCTTACAATAATATAATTAGTAGAAAATTAGTGTAAATAGTCATATATATATACAATTCCATAACTTGTGCATGGTGATCTGTGAATCATAAAGTGCATATAGTGATATTATACAGCCAAGCATCCATACTGTAACCAGTATCTCATATTTCATATTAATTAGTGATTACATGTACAGATGTTACTTATCTGCTCATTAGAAGACCCCACGTTGCAACCATGTACCGCCATTTCCGCCATTTCACTTTCGGCGTTCTCCTCATTCCAATGCGCATGCTCCATGTGAATACTTCAGTCCCATCTAGTTCTCGTACCTAGTCCCCGATCCCGCGCATGTGTATTGCGAGTCGGGACTTCCCATACACCCACTGCAGCTGCGCAATGGTGTAGATGAAGTCACTACTCCTAACTTCATTCACGCGCCTGCGCTCTCCACTCCGTTATTCTCGGGCGCCATCTTTGCTTTCTAGCGATTGCGCAGTGATAGTGGCACTCGTTCATAGAACTTGTGCTCATATACTTAATATTTAGGAGAGTTACGGCGCATATTAACTGCTACTCATGCAGTGAAATGGGGAATATAGAACCTCTTGTATGTATCTAATTATCTATCTCATGAAAATTGCCCAAATCACTTTAGTATTATCAGTGTATACATTAGGCAATTATAATATAAAGAGATGATCTATGTCCTATAAGGAAACCCTTCCATGGTCTATATTAAAGTCACCGCCCTGGTGGGCTTTGACAGTTAAGTACGTTCTCCACATACAAATAACTACAGAGTGTTATTCTGTTTAAGTGACCAGACCATGTTTCTACCAGATACTTTATAATAGAGATGATCCATGTCTTATAAGGAGATCCTTTCACGGTCTATACTAAAGTCACCGCCCTGGTGGGCTTTGACAGTTAAGTATGTTTTCCACATACAAATAACCACAAAGTGTTATCCTGTTTTAGTGACCAGACCATGTTACTACCAGATACTTTATATATAAAGGTGATCCTATCTTATAAGAAGAACCTTTCCGGTCTATACTAAAGTCACCGCCCTGGTGGGCTTTGACAGTTAAGTACGTTTTCCACATACAAATAACCACAGAGTGTTATCCTGTTTAGGTGACCAGACCATGTTTCTACCAAAGACTTTATATACACAAGGACTTGTTCATAACAATTATACTTTATTCAGTTTCTCATTGTACAAGGGTACTAATACTGACAGGACATCGGATATCACACTGGATAACAATTGCAATTGGAATGACTTGTGTACAGACAAGTTGCAGCTTGTGGAGTCCTCTGTACAGATCTGCAAAATAAGAAATAAAATATTTTTCAGTAAAAGAATTTTTTTAAAAACATTATTTCAAAAGATTTACAAGATCCTACTTTCGTCTGATGTTTATCTAACTACAGTAGTGGTTGATGAGAGTTTAATATCAGGGATTCATATTTTATAACAGGCTCTGTATCTTATAGTCCACGTTTAGACCGTTCGGTCGTAATGTATTGAGTCTATGGATCCATTCCATTTCTCTTTTTAACAGCAATTTCTGTCGATCACCTCCCCGTCTTTGTATGGGAATTGCGTCTATCAGACGAAACCTCAGATCTTTTTCCGTATGTCCCATTTCCACAAAGTGTTTGGGGATCGGTAGATCCTTCCTTTTCTTTTTTATGGTATGTCGGTGATGGGCAATACGTGTCTTAAAATCCCACGTTGTCTCACCGACATACCACAAAGAACAAGGACATTCGATGAGGTAGACAACATAGTCAGATGAACAGGTCAAAAATTGCTTGATTTCAAATCTCTGCCCTGTTTTTGGATGTACAAAGTGTGAGCCTTTATTCATCAGCCTACAATTAATACATGAGAGACAGGGGTAACACCCCACTCTCTTAGCCCCTGTCAAATACATTTGTCCATCCTTTTTTATAGGACCAATGTCTGAACGTATCAATTTGTCCCTCAGACATTGGTTTCGTCTATAAGAAAAAAGTGGCGGTTCGTTAAACTCTTTTACATGAGGTAAACATCTCCCCAACATCCTCCAATGTTTGCGTATTATATTCGCAACTTCTCTACTCTCTTCGCTGTACGTGGAAACAAATGGCACTCTTTTCAGTTGTTTCTTATTGTTTTTCTCCGCCAAAACATCTAACCTGGCCAATTTCAGCACTTTTTCTTTCTGTTCTCCCAATAATTTTTTTGGGTATCCCCTTGCATAGAATTTATTCATCATTACTCCTAGTGCTGTTTCTTGTTCTTTCTCATCACTTACTATTTTTTTCACTCTTGTCATTTGGCTAAAAGGGATAGATTTGATGGTGTTTTTTGGGTGCTGGCTAGTATAGTGCAACAGGTCATTTCTATCTGTTTCCTTTACATACAATTTCGTTGTAAATTCATCATTCTGATATAGAACCTGTACATCCAAAAATTGTATGGAGGATTTAGACCACACTAGGGTGAACTTAATTGTCTCATCTATATTATTTAGGTAATCATGGAAGCAATGCAATGCATCCTCTGTTCCTGTCCATATGAGGAAGACATCGTCTATGTATCTCCACCATGTAGCTACCTCCTCATAATGGTGGGACACATAGACGAAGTCCTCCTCAATTACCCGCATAACAATATTGGCATAGGCCGGGGCCATATTGGCCCCCATTGCTGTACCTCTGCATTGTAGGAAATAATCATCCCCAAATAGGAAATAATTATTTCGCAAAACCAATTCCAGAAGGTCCAGTACTAACTGACAGGCATTTTTGGAAAACTCTGTTTCCTTTAGTTTTTTCTTTATGGCAGCCAGGCCTCGTTCATTATCTATGGAAGTATAAAGCGAGACGACATCAAAAGATGCCAAAATCACTTCCCCACTTACTGACAGGGAATTCAATTTACGTAAAAAATCTCCTGTATCTCTCACATATGAGTCAGCTTCTCTTGCTATAGGGTTCAATACCCTATCAATGAACACTCCTATGTTAGAGAGAATAGAGTTTGTACCTGAGACTATTGGACGACCCGGTGGGTCCACCAGAGACTTATGGATTTTTGGGAGCACATATAATACAGGTGTTGTAGGATATTGTATTGTCATAAAATCAAGGAGATCCTGATCAATCAAACCCTCATGTAATGCCTTTTTCAGGACTGCCTCGATTCTATGTGCTATGTCAAACTTGGGATCCCTATCCAGTCTCTGGTAGACCCCCGGGTCATCCAGCTGTCTCTTGATCTCTTTAATATACATGGCCCTGTCCATGACCACAACAGCTCCCCCTTTGTCTGCTTTTTTAACTATAATGCTGTCGTCACGAACAAGGTCATTAAGAGCTGTTACTTCCTCTGTCTTAATATTGGGCTTCCTAAATACTTTGATCTTTTTATTTTTCAATATATCAACCTCTTTAATAACAGCTGTAATAAATGAATCAATCACATTTGAATTAACTGGAGGTATGAATTTACTCTTTTTCCTCATACCCAGGCTCCCCATATCAAAATCACATGTCATTACTCTAGCCTTATTCTCTTTAGTACTGAACCACTCCTTCAACTTTAATGATCTGAAAAAATACTGCAGGTCTAGTGACAGTTGAAAAAAATCAGTATGTGTATTTGGACCAAAGCCCAAGCCCTTATTTAGAACAGATTTTTGCATCTCAGTTAATACCTTACTGGACAGGTTCACCACTAAGTCCTCTTTCAATTTTTCAATGGGGGTTTCCTCTGTTGTTTCTGTTTTCCCCGCTTGTCTTTTTTGTTGCCGGTGGTGTCTCCTTCCTCCTCTTCTTTTCCTCCGTTTTTCTTTAGATCTATATCTATGAACAAAGTCCATTATAGGATATATCTTTCCACATGCACAAAAAAGATTAGACCTGTTACCACCTGTATTCCGCCATTTCCCCACACCCTCTCGCTGCCAATTATATATGTTTCCACTCGAGTAGTCCTCTGTGTCTCTCAACCACTTTCTCCTTTTTCCCTCCTCCAGGTCTAATCGTAGTTTGGTAATGCGTGTATTGACCTGTTCCTTGAACTTCGCCATTTCCTCCTCCTTCAGAATGTCCTGTAATTTGGTATCTACATTTTCTTGTTCTATCAGAATTCTCTTTAAATCATGTTGTAAAAAGTCAATATTGACCAACAGAAGATCCATCCCATACTTATTTGAAATTTTGCAAAACTGGGAACAGAAAAATGAATCCCCAAACATCAAATTAGGTCTCACATTAGATCTCAAGCCTCGTGGTATCATTTTTGCCTTATAGTATTCTGACATAGTGGATAAATGCAGTTGTACTGTCAAAACTTTCCTAGCTAAGTTTTCATATTTCTGTTTCAGGTCTGTAGTAGAAGGAATACTTAAAAAAACTGCATCCACATCAATACCCTTGAATATACGATCCTCATCTTCCACTGTGTAGCTCAAAGTCCCAGGTTCATAGTTATTCTCCATAACCCACTTCAATTAATGACCAAAAAATAAAACAATAACAGTGCAATGTTTCGTGAGAAAAAATTAGAAAACCAAGAAAAACGAAAAAGCACAGCAGTATATAGCGGGTGCAAGGCCCTCCTACCACTTCACTGGTTGTTATTTAGGATGAAAAAATGAAGGGCAGCACTTCCTTTAGTGTATCCATGTGGGTTTATTTGTCCTAGGACTGCGACGTTTCGGCACACAGCCTTTCTCTAGCAGTGACAAACAGTTCTAGTGCTCACATATATATAGCTCCCATACAAGGGGCTTACAATAATATAATTAGTAGAAAATTAGTGTAAATAGTCATATATATATACAATTCCATAACTTGTGCATGGTGATCTGTGAATCATAAAGTGCATATAGTGATATTATACAGCCAAGCATCCATACTGTAACCAGTATCTCATATTTCATATTAATTAGTGATTACATGTACAGATGTTACTTATCTGCTCATTAGAAGACCCCACGTTGCAACCATGTACCGCCATTTCCGCCATTTCACTTTCGGCGTTCTCCTCATTCCAATGCGCATCCTATCTATCTATCTATCTATCTATCTATCTATCTATCTATCTATCTATCTATCTATCCTGTAGGCATGTAAATATAAATATATATATATACTGTATTCCTGTAAATATGATTATATATATAGAGAGAGATAGAGCGAGACAGAGAGTAGACATATGCAGGACAATTATTTAGTTTATTGATAGGAAACAAAATAAATTCAATAAAATGTCAATAAATGTGCTTTTTAATGTTACCATTCTACGTTTTAAAGGCCTGTTCATGTGATGTTGTTTCTGTGTTGTGCTTTAATATTTAAAAAATCAAAGAAAAAGATATCTAAAGCCTTGATGTAGCCCAGCACTGAGGCATTACAGAGCCATACATTATAGCTTATTGCTGCTAGCAAGGCAGATGGCTGAACTCAATAACAAGGGATAAGAAAGGACAAAAGCATGGCAGGAGTATTGTTGGATGCAATTTCTCTTTAAATGGATTAAATTAACCTGGGTGCTAAATTTTCGATTTTAGAATTTCCTTTAGTTTTTTCCATTGAACACATCTGTTTGCTTAGGCAGTGAAATAAGGAAACGATGACCTTATCAGATTCAACTGCTGCATTTGGGAGTTTTCTTTTTCTTCTCTAAGCTTTCGAAACATTGCTTCTATTTTTCATGCTTTAAAAGAAACATGGAAATATGCCAGTGCTTACTTATACAGATTTTTGGAGAATTTCTACATGCAGAATGTTGAAATTATCTGCTTCCACAGGCATCCGGTTCACAAATTATCTGTCAGAAATTTTGAGTCTGTATCTCCTTTCTTAATATTCCATACTGAGTTTAAGTGAATATGTGACCTTTTTTTTACATTTCATCTTTGGTATTATGGTTTATTCTTAACACCTGTTTCCCTGAATTTATGGACTTCTAGTAGCTTATCAAGAATAGGGAAATTAAAAATTTCAATGCAGGAACTGATTAAGCCCATCTACCACGTTCTAAAAAATATGGCCAAATTATGATTTTTCTTGAAATGCAGGCTATCAAAACATTATAAAACAAAAGCAAGCATAAAAAAGAAAATCATAATGCGACAAAATAATAACTACTATCATTTAACAAAACTGCACTATTCAGATTTCTATTTACAAAAGGGAAACATACAAAAAATTGCAGCAGAGTTATCAGTCATTGTGCAACCCTTGCTAGTGCAGTTGCCAAGAAAGTTCTCTTGATATATGAAGAAGCAAAAATGAAGGCAGTGCTGAAAGGGTCCTAGCTTTATAACGGCCAAATCTTCCTGGGAAATGATGACACATATCATCGGAGGAGCGACAAAAGCGACAAAAGTCATTAG
>JARQOC010000003.1:630922322-630972096 GCA_033576535.1 Allobates femoralis
TATTGCTAAACCGCATTTACAGAAGCCAAGGTGCAGAATTCCTTATAACCACAGTGACATTTAGAATCAAAGGAAAGTGTTAAATCTGCATTGAGTCTTCAAGGATTAAACTCTGTCAACACTGCAAATGGCCACCAGGCAAGATGCTCAAACTAATCAGAATAAGATTGGAGCATGTCTACACGAATCAATCACAGCTTGACAGATCACTGGATATCCCTGCTGTGACTCCGGACAGCTGACCAACTCTCCGTTTCAGCTAAGGCTACACATTATAATGTTTAATGCTTGATGCGGGTGGCTTTTGTATGATGACCTTAATAGTCAATCAGTTGATTTTTGAAAAGGGATCGTAGCTGACAGTTACAGTAAATTGCCCGCATCTTCTACCCTGAAATGATGGCTATGCTACTGGAAATTACTTCTCCCTGGCTCAAAACTGAAATGCAACAAATCAGAACATTAACTGTAAAAGACTAAGCATGTCTCTTAAAATACTTGGAAAGTGTTCAGAAGAGCATCAAGGTTCTCAATTGTTCTGCAGTAAGCGGGAATTAAATTACCGCGGACGTTTCTTTCTTCATTAGTGTGTGAAGAACTGAAGTACAACATAAAAAAGATTATTTCTTTATGTTAGTTGAGCAATGATTTGATATAAGAAATTGCATTATTGTTGAACTAATTTAGGGTTAGAAGTATTCTTTACTCAAAGAGGTGTATACAAGAGGGATATAAGAGGAATAAGCATAAATGGAACATTAAATAATAATTCAAATACCAGTCAGTATGTGTGAAAAGTGTGAAAACCGTAGAACAAAAGATAGTCAGCTGGAACCCCTGACAAAGCCATAAAATAACAAAGTTCAATAAGTTTGGTTTGTGCTTTTTTTTCCATTGGATGTAATCAGTGACAATTTTTGTCCATCTGAAAAGACAAACAAATATCTCTGAAAAAAAGCACAAATGAGATTCATTTGAACTATAGGTTGATTGATACAAGCAAAATATCCTCCAGTGAGGTCCATTTGCATCTGTTTTTTTCAGAGGGGGGGATTCAGTAAGAAACCCCCAGCTGCTATACATAAGCACAGTGTGAGCAGAGCTCCAGGAAAATACATTTTCATGCAATGTTTTAAAATGGTCAGGTAAAATATATCTTTGCACCGTGTTAGCCAGTACACAAAAAATATTAAAATATGAGAACCCTCAGTGGTTGATACCTTTTAATTGCAAACTGAAAAGATGTTAATCAATAGCAAGCTTTCAAGACAACTCATGTTTCTTCATCAGGCTCATAACACAAAATTTAAAGAGTCACATATTTATACACAGAAGGGGGATTGTATTGTGTAGTACAGCACTGCACTGTACTATCCAATCCCCATACTGTGTACATATATGTGACTTTTCAGATTTTGTGCTATGAGGCTGATGAAGAGATCTAAGTAGTCTTGAAAACCATGTGGCTATCCAGGTCCATCATTGTGTCCAACTGTTTCAAGCACTGTGGCTCTTCAACCGGTCGCGCCTTGTGCGCAAAACAGTCTATAGTCCCATACACAACACCTCTCCCTGATGTGTTTTTACTGTTAAAAATAAAAGTGGGACATATTGAAGAACCTGCAGAGCCACATAGTTTTCTTCTTACCTGGTTGAACATTATAGCTAGACTACCTGCTGGTACCCAGAAATCCTACATGTCATTGGAAACCCCCCCGTAGGATCCGAAGATTCTCCTCTGTTATAAAGGCATAAGTAGTGGCTGGGGCAAACTTTCTTATTATCGTATACTTCAGTAGTCTTGAAAGCTTGCTATTTATTACCATCTTGTGAGTTAGCCATTAAAAGATATCAACCACTGAGGACTCTCGGATTTTAATAGTTTAAAATGGTCAATAAATATTCCATTTGGTTCAAGCTAAACTTTACTTAAATACAGTCAGCTTTTGGCTGCAGTACGATAAGTATTCTTTCCTCAACCACGACACCGCTAAAATACTTATTCATGCTCTTATCATCTCCCGCCTCGAATACTGCAACCTCCTACTCATCAGCCTCATTGCTACCTCCGTTTTACCTCTGCAATCCATCCTAAACTCCGCTGCCCAACTAATCCATGTATCCTCCCACTATTCCCCTGTCTCCCCTCTGCCAAGCCCTTCATTGGCTCCCTGCTTCCCAGTGGTCCCGCTTTAAATTGCTAACCATGACCTACAAGGCCATCCACAACCTGTTCCCTCCATACATCTCCAACTTGGTCTCACAATACCTACCCTCACGCAACCCGCAATCCTCCAATGAGCTCCTCCTCTACTCCCCTCTCGTCTCCTCTTCTCATAACCGCAATACAAAATTTCTCCCATGCATCTGCCATTCTCTGGAACTCTCTGCCCCAACACGTCAGACACTCATACCCTGGGAACCTTCAAAAGAAACCTGAAGACCCACCTCTTCCATCAAGCCTACAACCTGCAATGAGAGCCACGACCAGCATTTCCTCCTCCTACTGTATTACCACTTACGCCTCGTAGACTGTGAGCCCTCACGGACAGGATTCTCTCCTCTCTTGTACCTGTTTGACCTGATTGTCCACATTTATTGCAGTTGTCTTTGTCTGTCCTTTCCTCATGTAAAGTGCCATGGAACCTAATGGTGCTATATAAATAAATAAATAATAATAATAATATTCTCTAAAAATGGATTAAATAGATCTCCCAATCTTCCTATATGAGTATAGATAGGTAATTTCTTTACAAATAAGGGTGGTTTCACACTTGTGTTTTTGCGACTTGCGTCTGTATCCATTGAAATCCTGATGCATCCTCATCTGGCATGATGAACAGTTGGGGCTAGTCCATAAAGGAGCAGCTAGTGTAAAGGGACAGGGAAAGTTTTTGTTAGAACATCAGATAGGGTCCAGCCTGTGATAGAGACAGACCCCAAGTCTGAAAACTCTGCACAGCTGCATGAAGTATGTGTTTCTTGAAATGAGAGAGACTGTACTATGACATGATCGAAAAGAAAGAACAACTGAGAAATAGAAGGAAATTACAGTGATACAGAGCAATCCTAGAGTTGGGTCAGTGTACTGATGAAAATAGCGAGTGATGGAGAGAGATGGGTCCTGGTGCAGGAAAGAACAGACTGTGAAAGAAGTGTTTCTTGGATGGGTGTCTCCAAAGCATCTTGGAGCCATATTAGCAATATCCCTTTAGGAGGGAAAGACATGGAACCACTTCAGGAGGAAAATTACTTTCATGGGCTGAGATGTGTTGTTGGGTTTGGTAGTTTTGGAAAAAAAGGAATCATGGAATTTGAAACAAAGTGAAGAAGGTGGGCTTAATGATGCTCTGTGATAATTATATGTACGAGAAGATATGTCCCTGCTATCTGATGTACATTGCTGTTACTAAGTACTTATTCATTATAACTATGAATGTGAACTATCTTATCTTGGCCTGCCAAAATGATCAGCAACATGCGGCCTTCAAAGGGTATCACTTCTATAATGAAACACAACACACCCAGCCAGTACCTCCATGTAACATGCTGGGGAGTGGCAGACAAAGACCTCGCCCACCACTACCACCCTATGCAATGCTACATGTGTGTGTTTATCAACAAACTCAACTACTATCACCTTTATGCTCCTTTCCTCAGTGATGTCACCACTTTTCAGACTCTCCCTGTCACACTGCTTTTTGCTTGACAGTGGCTCTTACACTGTAATTCTATGTAGTGTCAAAACGAGGCTCCATCTTGTAAAAGAGATATACAGTTCATGCCTAGAGTATAGTGTGAAACAGATAGTTTGAAGTGCAGTAATGCCCATTGAGAAGAGGATCAAAACGATGCTGGATCCTGGAAAATGCAGCAATAGGTCAGTATATTACAAAACATAAACAACACTGCATGCGCATACAAAGATTTAATTAAAAAAACTTGAAGGAAGCTAATTGTCATATAACATGATGTCAGCAGTCATGCCCCATTGCCAAAATGGCCTGGAAGAGGTACTCTGTTGACATTTAGCAGCTGAGTTGGCAGAGGAACGAGATTGTGACCATTTAGAACAGGCAGTAGGTATTACCGTAATTTTTCGGTTCTTAGAAAAAAAAATCTTTGAAAACCTTTTTAAAGGGATCCTGTCACCTCCAAAACGCCTCCTAAGCTATCAAAACATGTCCCTGCACCATCCTATCACTAATCTCACACTTCTTTTGTCTCCTAAAAGCATCCTGTGAAAGTGCATAAAAACGTTTTAATACTCACTCATTAATGATTATAATTAGCAGGGGCCATATTCTTTAGTCATCAGGTGGTGTTGTTTTGCAGCCTCGAGGATCCAGCCCTCTCTCTGTCTGTGCTTAAGTGAAACTGAAACTGAAGGCAGGACTAATGATTTGCATTCTGTGAGTGATAGAGAGGGGGGAGTGGCAATGCCTGCACATCACAGCAGAACACACAGACTGAGAGAGGGTGGAACCTGGAGCCTGCAAAACAGCCCGCCCTGGTGACTAAAGAATATAGTCACTGCTAATTATAATCACTAATGAGTGAGTATTAAAACGTTTTTATGCACTTTCACAGGATGCTTTTAGGAGACAAAAGAAGTGTGAGATTAGTGATAGGATGCTGCAGGGACATGTTTTGCTAGCTTAGGAGGTGTTTTGGAGGTGACAGGGTCCCTTTAAGTTTAATTCACTATTGTGAAAGTAGATCGAACTGACTCCAAAGAATTATCCTTTTGACTCATTCTAGTGACAGAATTCATAAGGGTACGGACACACATGCAAGTGAAAAAAGCTCCAATTACAGATCCGAGAGTCAGACAACTTTTCTCAGAGTTTTGATCTGATTTGCTTCCAACAGTGATGCTACTGTCCGACATTTCCTGAGATCACATCCGAGAGCTATCCAACAGTAATCCGAGTGTGGTCCGAGTGCAATCTGAGAGTTGCATGCGATTTTTGAATGAAATCAGCTTGGCAATTGTTTCAGCTGTGAAAACTCTAATCAGAGTTGGATAGTCTGATAGTGATCCACCTGTGGTCCGTGATTTTTGTATGACCCATAGACTTGGCGAGTCTCGGATGTGGAATCGCATGCTGTCACAGCATGTGCGACTGCTTTGACGTCCGTGAATCAGGATGAGAAAAAAAGTCTGACACTCGGAAATGTGTTCTCATATATTGAATAACATTGGTCCGACTGCAATGCAATTTTTGACTCGCATTGCAGTAGTCGGAGTTTCACGCCAATGTGTCCGAGCCCTAAGGATGAGTTTAAATACTAATTTTGTTTATTTCAGGGTCTATTCAAATGTTCATTAATACTGAAATATTAATGAAAATAAAAAATTCAAAACCCATTCGGAGCATGGATTGATGTGAGCTGAATCTTAGTTGAACTTGTAAAAAATATGGTGATGCTATGTTAGCAACTGATATGAAAAAATACATTTTTCCATAATATTAATACGTAATTTTCTGCGAGAGAACACCCCAAAAATGGCAGAAAAACCCCAAACATTTTCCTGCAATATCTGAGAAAAGAAAATAATATAAAACTGTATCTAAATGCTCTGATACCTACAATATCTACATTTCCTGCTTTTTCAATATCACTTTATCTTACTTACTCTAACCATAAATAAACTTACCGTAACATGTTGCTAACAGGAACAAATTCAAGCGTGAAGTTCAGAAGTCACTCTATGAATGAAATTACTATTCACATCATCTATATTTAATATTTTTACATAACGAATGCGCTGTAAATAATGTTAGCTACATCAAGGGTTTCAAGCAAAGCTGGCAACAAAATCATACATTTTGGTGGATCATAACAAGTAAAGTTCCTGGCATACACATTGAATCTTTAGACTTGGACCTTCATCAAAGTTTTACATATCGCAGCAGTGCGTAAAAAGCAACTGCAATCGCGCCTTAGCCTTACATCAGCGTTTTTTACGTGCAGATGCGGTGAAAAAGCATCGCCGATTAAGCATACGACACTTGCGCACAGTTGCGGCAAGCCATGCAAGTCTATGGGGTGCGGTAGGTGTGCAGGCAGCAAGCGTTCGACTTGAGGTGGATGAAAAACGTGCTGACTACTTTTTGCGCCAACTCCAAGTCCGTACGCACTGCGACCCTTACGCAGCCAAGAATGCATGGGCTTGCGAACTTGCCCAAGTGCGCGTTATGCGTAATCGGCGATGTTTTTTACGATCTGGCGTTAAACCTGTGTGAGGCTACCTTTACATCAGCGTTTTTTTGAAATCGCGGCAGATGCAGTGAAAAAACCTCATCTGCCACAATTACCGCATACCGGCTGCACTTGCGGCACGGTTGCGCACGGTTGCGGCAAGCCCCATACAATGTATAGGCGGGCTTGCGGCAGGTGCGGCAAGTGCGGTTTTGGCACTTGTGGCAGGTGCGGCCGTGAAAAAACCGCGGCTAGACCGTGCCGCAACCGTGCAGCAAGTGCAGCCGGTTGGCGGTAATCGCGGCAGATGCGGTTTTTTTCACCGCATCTGCTGCGATTTAAAATAAACGCTAGTGTGAAAGGACCCTAATTGTCACACTTGCGGTTCACCTGCGGCAAGCCCCATGCAATGTCTATAGGGTTTGCGGCAGGTGTGGCAAGTGCGGTTTAGTTGCGGTTTCAGCACTTGCAGCAGGTCTGCCGCAAGTTCCGAAACCGCAACTATACCGCACTTTCCGCACCTGCCGCAAGCCCCATAGACATTGCATGGGGCTTGCCGCAGGTGAACCGCAAGTGTGACGATTAGGCGGCAGATGCGGCAGTTGCGTTGTTTTCACTGCAACTGCCGTGATCAGGTAAAACGCTGATGTGAAAGCAGCCTAAGTCACAATATCTAAGGTCCATTGTAAATTCTTTTTCATCTTAAAAATGTCTTCTAGATATGAATTTCGCCAACAGCCCCATAAGGAACAAGTTCTACTAATGCATATTTACAACTGCAGAGCCACAACCCAATAGCAGTGTTTACAGTGGGCATGTTAGCAGATGATAATCCGATATATTAAAAGACTAAAACTAATATTACTGTAGGCCTATATTACAGTGACCATATAGTGGTAATTACAGATACTACCGATCATATGAGTCACAGTGAACTAACATTCTAACAGAACAATGTGGGTTATACACCATAGCCAAAAAAAGATAAGTATTCAAATGGGTGCTACCTCCTCCAGTCCATTATGCTCATTAATTCATATATATTGTAAAGTCTTATATAGACACTTTGGATCAATAGACATAATAGACATCTTCTCTAGGGATTTATTGATTCATTTCATATACAATTTCCTCAGCATTGTAGTTGTTTGACAAAGATGACAATTAGCACAGTAATGTTTCAGATTTTTCAAACCTTCGGCCTGTTCCACATCTAAGGCATGTGTACGTTTTGCTAAATTTGCGTTTTTAGGTGTTTTTACCGCTAAAAACGCATAAAAACGCTAGCGTTTTTGGCCCCATTGATTTTAATGGAAACACATGTAAAAACGTATGCAAAAACGCATGTGCATTTTCAAAAACGCAAAACGCATGCTGTTTTACCAACGTTGCCCAAAACATCAGGGAAGCCATTTTAGAGCTGTGTTGGCAAAAACGCATGCGTTTTGCATTTTTGAAAACGCACATGGGTATTTGCATGTGTTTTTACATGTGTTTCCATTAAAATCAATGGGGCCAAAAACGCTAGTGTTTTTATGCGTTATTAGTGGTAAAAACGCCTAAAAACGCAAATTTAGCAAAACGCACACAAACCTTAGATGTGAAAACACCCTTCATCAGGCATTAGAAAGTCAATATAGTTGGATAACAACAAGACTAAGTTAATGCAGTCTGGTCTGTGTGTTTTCCTCTGCACTTAACTCAACTCCTCTCCTATTGGATGTGTCCCATCTTATTTCTCATATACTTAAAAGCCATATTATTTTTTCACACTGTTTAACTTTTCCTTTTACTTTGTATGGTGAATCCACTGAGTGTATTTAACTACTTTTTGATACTTAAAGTTTTTCTTAGGGTTTCTTATACTATTTTCTTATCTTAGACTAGGGTCACACATGCCATGCGTTTTTTTAGGTGTTTTTTGGCCACCTGCTTTTTTTGCCTTCGTTTTTGCTGTTAGGTGTGGGGGCCCCCTTAAAAAGCCCTTAAAAACGCATGCCTTTTGTTTAAAAACGCATGCGAAAATGCATGCAAAACGCATGTCCATTTTGAAACTTTAAATAACGCATGCATTTCCCATAGGGCCCCATGTTATAAAAACACATGCGTTATTGAAAAAGCACCAAAAAAACACTGCTTGATGCGTTTTTGGGTGCATTTTTCAAAAAATGGTGCATCATGCAGTATTTTTTTTGGTGCTGAGCCAAAAACACACCCAAAAGGCAAGTGCCATTTAGACATGTGTTTTTGCTATTGGGGCGTGCGTTTTTTGCATGGGGCCTATGGGTGCGTTTTTGCATGCGTTTTTAGAAAACGCAGGTCTCCAAAAGCGCAAGTAAAATCTGCATGTGTGATCCTAGCCTTACTAAGTACTAGTGCCCTGTGTTGCGAGTTGATTTGATAATGCCCCCTTAAAAAGTAATTATGTCCCCCATTTGCCTACTTAAAAAGTAATAATGCCCTGATCATTATTCATTTTATTTAAAAAGCTTGTGCACCCATGAAAGTAATATCTTTCACTTTTCCTAATAAACAGTAAAAGTAATAATTTTTCTTTAGAAAGTAGTAATGCCCTACAAGTACTACCTTAAAATGATGGTGCCTAACACACTATAAATATTGTCCAGAATTTTTTTTTTTTTTAAACTTTGTAAATTATGGTATGACAAGTGCAGCAAACAAATCCTCTTCTGCAGTAACTAATTAAGTCTAGGAGGCTTGATTCAGGCCTACTGTGTACTATTGGCTGCTGCATGGCTCGTAAATCCTGTTGGCCGCTGTAAGGCCCCATACATCCTGTTAGCCGCCGTATGGCGCCTATGTCCTGTTGGCTGCTGTATGACCCCTACGTCCTGTTGGCCGCTGTGTGGCTCCTACATCCTGAAGGATGCAGGCTTAAAGTGGAATTGAGCCTCTGAGACATAAAAAGGTAGACCAGGGACCCCATAGCTATATATCAGCAGTCTCAAACTCCTGGCCTCAAGGGCCGCACACAGTACATGTTTTCAGCATTTGACAATTGGTAATTCAATCTCCTGTCCAGGTGATGATTTCAAATGTCAAATGCTATGGAAATCCTGAAAACATGGACTGTGTGCGGCCCTTGAAGCCAGGAGTTTTAGACCCCAGCTATATATGCATTGTGAAGCGCTGCGGAATATGTTGACGCTATATAAATAAAAATTATTATTATTATTACTACAGATCTGAGCTGTATTGGCATTCTGTGAACAATGACGCTCCATTAGGAACTGTATCTTCAGTTATTTTTTTAGAATGATTTTTTTTATAATTCATTTTTAGGTTTGTTTATGTAGTTGCTCATAATTTGCGTGCACTATTGCAAAATCCCATAATTCTATGACAGAGGAATACTAATAATCTTCCTTTCACCTTATCTGAAAACTCTCCTGCCGCACTGAATTTACGTACAAGGTCAAAAGCATCTTTACTGAGCACATCACTGCTCCTGGATTCCCAATTCTCAGAACAAACATTGGGCGTCAATAGAGAATTAAAGAGATTAAACAAGCACGTGTGAATGGTTTATACTACTTGCAGATTTGTGAGCCATAACAGATATTCATTGAAAATTGCTGAAGCCAGGTGTGGGAAGGATGAACAGTAGACATACTTCATTTCAATCAAAAACACCTCAAAGAAAGAATGCAATTTTCCATAAAACCCGCAGTCAAGGTCAATCAGTGCTTAATTTTACTACTAAATGCTGGTATGTCACAGATGGTATTAAAACAACAATGTTTCTTTATGAAGGAATTCATCCCAAACTATGTATGTCATATAGTAACGGTATGCATTCTGTATCAGCATTAGGTATGTAAGGCGTCAACCAAATACAGCTGCTTCATGAAGCAACATGTTTACAAGGAAAAGGAATTCCAGGGGAAATGCACTCGTACCGCCATATCAAATGAACCTATAGGAATCATATTTACCTTAGTGGGGCACCAAAGTATCATTACTATTAATGATTCTTACAACAGTTTAAGGCACAATGCTTTTAGAGAAAGTAACGGAAAAAATATAATAAATAATATATAAAAAATAAAGATTTGGGCTTCAAAAATGGAAAAATTGCTTAATTATTTTAAATAAAGCATCATCAACAAAAAAATGTACTGATAGTTTACTGACTAGGGTGACGCCTGTGAAACACACGAAAAGCATGGATGGAACACATATCCAGGATTGCCAACTTGACTTTTTATTTTGTCTCGACAACTTATCCAAAAATCACGGACAGGCCACATTTTTTATAGACAGATTGTAGAACCATAATAAAACATTTTGATTATAAGTGATATAGGTCTACCTCTGTTTGGCGATGGCAATGACGTCATTGTCGGCGCCGACCACAGGACGCCGAAAGACGCTGAATGAAGATGGAGGATCGCGGTGTCGGCAGCGGCGGGGACGGCGGAGAGAGGACAATGATAAGTATAATCATTTTACTTTACAGGTTTGCGGAGCATGGAGGGGGGCCCTGGATACTGATGGGGGGGCCTGTATACTGATGGGGCTGCTGCTGTATATACCCCTGGGGCTGGTGCTGTTTATACCCATGGGGCTGGTGCTGTATATACCACTGGGGCTGGTGCTGTATATACCCCTGGGGCTGGTGCTGTATATACCCCTGGGGCTGGTGCTGTATATACCCCTGGGGCTGGTGCTGTATATACCCCTGGGGCTGGTGCTGTATATACCCCTGGGGCTGGTGCTGTGTATACCCCTGGGGCTGGTGCTGTATATACCCCTGGGGCTGGTACTGTATATAACCCTGGGGCTGGTGCTGTATATACCCCTGGGGCTGGTGCTGTATATACCCCTGGGGCTGGTGCTGTTTATACCCATGGGGCTGCTGCTGTGTATACCCCTGGGGCTGGGGCTGTATATACCCCTGGGGATGGTGCTGTATATACCCCTGGGGCTGGTGCTGTATATACCCCTGGGGCTGGTGCTGTATATACCCCTGGGGCTGGTGCTGTATATACCCCTGAGGCTGGTGCTGTATATACCCCTGGGGCTGCTGCTGTATATACCTCTGGGGCTGCTGTATACTACCACTGGGGCTGCTGCTGTATATACCACTGGGAAGGCTGCTGTAACACTGCTGGGGCCTGTATGTACCACTGGGGAGGCTGCTGTATACCACACTGCTGGGGGCTGTATACTACCACTGGGGAGGCCTGTATACCACTGGGGGGGCCTGTATACCACACTGCTGGGAGCTGTATACCTGTGCTGGGGTCCACCCTCGGCTTATACACGAGTCAATAGGTTTTCCCAGATTTTGGGGGCAAAAGTAGGGGGGTCAGCTTATACACGGGTCGGCTTATACACGAGTATATACGGTATTTGAAATATCATAAAATGTATTATAGGTAGGAATGTAAAGTTATGTGACTTTTAGCATTTTCATTCCGGCTCTACTGAGTTTTTGAAAAATCGGTGGAGTTTAGTGGGAAGGGATGTTGTCAAAAATGGGCTGAAAAATTTTAATTTAAGTTATGACATCAGAATGGTGTAGATTAGGGCTAGATGTAATAAAAAAGAAAACAAGCAATGTGCAAATGCTTTAAAAAATATTTGTAATTAGCTTTTCTTGTGTTTTTTATATATATATATATATATACAGTACAGACCAAAAGTTTGGACACACCTCATTCAAAGAGTTTTCTGTATTTTCATGACTATGAAAATAGTAGATTCACGCTGAAGGCATCATAACTATGAATTAACACATGTGGAATAATATACTTAACAAAAAAGTGTAAATCAACTTTAAATATGTCTTATATTCTAGGTTCTTCAAATTAGCCACCTTTTGCTTTCATTGCTGCTCTGCACACTCTTGGCATTCTCTCGATGAGCTTCAAGAGGTAGTCACCGCAAATGGTTTTCAATTCACAGGTGTGCCCTGTCAGGTCTAATAAGTGGGATTTCTTGCCTTATAAATGGGGTTGGGACCATCAGTTGTGTTGTGCAAAAGTCTGGGGGATATACAGCTGATAGTCTTACTGAATAGACTGTTAGAATTTGTATTATGGCAAGAAAAAAGCAGCTAAGTAAAGAAAATCAAGTGGCTATCATTACTTTAAGAAATGAAGGTCAGTCAGTCCGAAAAATTGGGAAAACCTTGAAAGTGTCCTAAAGTGCAGTTGCAAAAACCATCAAGCGCTACAAAGAAACTGGCTCACATGAGGAACGCCCCAGGAAAGGAAGACCAAGGGTCACCTCTGCTGCGGAGGATAAGTTCATCCGAGTCATCAACCTCAGAAATCGCAGGTTAACAGCTGCTCAGATTAGAGACCAGGTCAATGCCACACAGAGTTCTAACAGCAGACACATCTCTACAACAAATGTTAAGAGGAGACTTTGTGCAACAGTCTTTCAAGGTAAAATAACTGCTAGGAAACCACTGCTAAGAACAGGCAACAAGCAGAAGAGACTTGTTTGGGCTAAGGAACACAAGGAATGGACATTAGACCAGTGGAAATCTGTGCTTTGGTCTGATGAGTCCAAATTTGAGATCTTTGGTCCCAACCACCGTGTCTTTGTGTGACTCAGAAAAGGTGAACGGATGGACTCTACATGCCTGGTTCCCGCTGTGAAGCATGGAGGAGAAGGTGTGATGGTGTAGGGGACTTTGTTGGTGATACTGTTGGGGATTTATTCAAAATTGAAGGCATACTGAACATCAAAATTTAATATTTGAAAAGGGCTTAGTAGCAATGTAAATCATATTAACTCTTAAAATTGTATACTTTATTATTAATTTGCAAACACAAAACAACCCGACAATAAAAACTAGGTGCATAGAATAGCTGGAAGGAAGATATCTGGCCCTAACAAGGCCCTCCCTCCTTGCACCTGCCTGACAGCAAGGGCCAACAAGTGCTAAGCATCTCTGGGAACTCCATCAAGACTATTGAAAGACCATTCCCGGTGACTACCTCTTGAAGCACATCAAGAGAATGCCAAGAGTGTGCAAAGCAGTAATCAAAGCAAAATGTGGCTACTTTGAAGAACCTAGAAAATAAGAAATATTTTCAGTTGTTTCACACTTTTTTGTTAAGTAAATAATTCCACATGTGTTAATTCATAGTTTTGATGCCTTCTGTGTGAATCTACAATTTTCATAGTCATGAAAATAAAGAGAACTCTTTGAATGAGAAGGTCTGGGTAGGAGCATTACTTGGATTGCTATATATATATATATATATATATATATATATATATATATATATATATATATATACAGTGCCTTGTGAAAGTATTTGGGCCCCTTGAACTTTTCAACCTTTTGCCAAATTTCAGGTTTCATACATATAAATTCTAATGTTTTTGTGAAGAATCAACAAGTGGTCACAATCGTGAAGTGGAAGGAAATTTATTTGATATTTTAAACTTTTTTAACAAATAAAAAACTGAAAAGTGTGGCGTGCAATATTATTCGGCCCCCTTGAGTTAATACTTTGTAGCGCCACCTTTTACTGCGATTACAGCTGCAAGTCGCATGAGGTATGTCTCTATCAGTTTTGCACATCGAGGGACTGAAATTCTTGCCCATTCTTCCTTGCAAAACAGCTGGAGCTCAGTGAGGTTGGATGGAGAGCATTTGTGAACAGCAGTTTTCAGCTCTTTCCACAGATTCTCGATTGGATTCAGGTCTGGACTTTGACTTGGCCATTCTAGCACCGGGATACGTTTACTTTTGAACTATCTATTGTAGATTTTGCTTTATGTTCGGGATCATTGTCTTGTTGGAAGATAAATCTCCGTCCTAGTGTCAGGTCTTTTGCAGACTCCAACAGGTTTTCTTCCTGAATGCTCCTGTATTTGGCTCCATCCATCTTTCCATCAATTTTAACCACCTTCCCTGTCCCTGCTGAAGAAAAGCAGGCCCAAACCATGATGCTGCCACCACCATGTTTGACAGTGGGGATGGTGTTTTGAGGGTGATGAGCTGTGTTGCTTTTATGTATCGTTTTGCATTGTGGCCAAAAATTTTGATTTTGGTTTATCTGACCAGAACACCTTATTCCACATGTTTGGTGTGTCTACCAGGTGGCTTGTGGTAGACTTCAAATGAGACTTTTCATGGATATCTTTGAGAAATGGCTTTCTTCTTGCCACTCTTCCATAAAGGCCAGATTTGTGCAGTGTACGACTGATTGTTGTCCTCAGAGAGACAGACTCTCCCACCTCAGCTGTAGATCTCTGCAGTTCATCCAGAGTGGTCATGGGCCTTTTGACTGCATATCTGATCAGTCTTCTCCTTGTTCGAGATGAAAGTTTAGAGGGATAGATTTGCAGTGGTCTGATACACCTTCCATTTCAATATGATTGCTTACACAGTGCTCCTTGAGATGTTTAAAGCTTGAGAAATCTTTTTGTATCCAAATCCGACTTTAAACTTCGCCCCAATAGTATCTCAGACCTGCCTGGTGTGTTCCTTGGTCTTCATGATGCTTTCTGCACTTGAGACAGAACCCTGAGACTATCACAGAGCAGGTGCATTTATACAGAGACTTGATTACACACTGGTGGATTCTATTTATCATTACCAGTCATTTAGGACAACATTGGATCATTCAGAAATCCTCACTGAACTTCTGGAGTGAGTTTGCTGCACTGAAAGTTAAGGGGCCGAATAATATTGCACACCGCACTTTTCAATTTTTTATTTGTTAAAAATGTTTAAAATATCAAATGTCGTTCCACTTCACGACTGTGTCCCACTTGTTGATTCTTCACAAAAAAATTAGAATTTATATTTTTATGTTTGAAGCCTGAAATGTGGCAAAAGGTTGAATAGTTCAGGGGGCAAAATACTTTCACAAGGCACTATATATATATATATATATATATATATATATATATATATATACTGTATATATATATATACTGTGTATATAAATATATATATATATATATATATATATATATATATAATATTAGATAAAGAGAGCAGCATGGCTGGTGGAGCAGGGTGCAGATTAATTCAAGCAATGCTCCTGTTTGCTGTACATACAAACTGAAAAAATAGAGTGCAGCACTGCTTTGCAGAGGTTCAAGTTGTTGCCTTTATTGGGCACTACTACACCTGATGGCCCAATAAAGGCAACATTTTGACATTTTGAACCTCTACAAAGGAATGCTGCAATCTATTTTTTTGGTGTATATATATATATAAAACGTAAGTTTTTAAACTTTTTCCTCAAATATATATAGCTAGTAGCTTATGGACATCATTGGTAGTAGCTGTGTGCTGCAAGGATCTTTTTCATATTACCGTATATACTCGTGTATAAGCCGAGTTTTTCAGCCCAAAATTTGGGCTGAAAAGTCCCCCCCTCGGCTTATACACGGGTCTATACGGTAGACCCGTGTGGTGGGGGCTGTGTGGTGGGGGCTGTGGAGGCTGGAGGAGGCGGGGGGGGGCTGCTGCATGAGCGGCCCCGTCACGTGGGGCCGCTCATTATATATGCACTGCTTCCCCCTGTCAATCAGCGCAGGGGGAAGCAGTGCATATGGCCCCCCCCAAAAGCTGGCACTGTCCCCCCTTGTAAGGGCCCCCCCCGGTGCTTATACATTACCATTCCGGTTTTCTGATCAGCGCGGCTCCTCCGTGCTGCGTCGCCGTCTTCATCCTCCCGCGCTCGCTGCATCCATCCGGTTCTCCGGCGGTCGCAGCGATATGACGTCATCGCGCGACCGCCGGAGATCCTGGATGCAGCGAGCGCGGGAGGATGAAGACGGCGACGCAGCACGGAGGAGCCGCGCTGATCAGAAAACCGGAATGGTAATGTATAAGTAGCGGTGAGGGGGAGGCCTTACAAGGGGGGACAGTGCCAGCTTTTGGGGCTGCTGGGTACCCCCAGGGGGCTGCTGGGTACCCCCTGGGGGCTGCTATATGTACCCCTGGGGGCCTGCTGTATACTACCACTGGGGCTGCTGGGCTCCTGTATACTACCACTGGGCTGCTGGGGCTCCTGTATACTACCACTGGGGCTGCTGTATACTACCACTGGGGCTCCTGTATACTACCACTGGGGCTGCTGGGGAATCTGTATACTACCACTGGGGCTGCTGGGCTCCTGTATACTACCACTGGGGCTGCTGGGGCTCCTGTATACTACCACTGGGGCTGCTGTATATACCACTGGGGCTGCTGGGGCTCCTGTATACTACCACTGGGGCTGCTGGGGAGATCTGTATACTACCACTGGGGCTGCTGGGGCTCCTGTATACTACCACTGGGGCTGCTGGGGAATCTGTATACCACACTGCTGGGGCTGTATAACTGTGCTGGGGTCCACCCTCGGCTTATACACGAGTCAATAGGTTTTTCCAGATTTTTGGGGCAAAAGTAGGGGGTCGGCTTATACACGGGTCGGCTTATACACGAGTATATACGGTATATGACCCTGCAGCTTTGCTAGCACCAGTTCACATTTGTCTTTGAGTGCTGTGCAGTTTTTTTTCTTGTTATTTATCATATGGAGTTGCAGGATCCATGCTGCAATGTGCACCCTCATTACCTACAGGTGATGGAGGTCTAGATGGTGTCTGCCCACTTATGTGTGGGGAGGCGGACAAGGAGGATAGGGATATCAGCGTAGGACTCATCAGACCTGAAGTCACTTTGTCGCAGTTGATGAGCAAACAGACATTGGCCAATGTATGTACCAAGAACTTCAGAATTAAATAAAAAATTGGAGATTTTTGAGTTTTTTGAAAAAAACGTAAGTTTTTAAACTTTTTCCTCAAATATATATAGCTAGTAGCTTATGTACATCATTGGTAGTAGCTGTGTGCTGTAAGGATCTTTTTCATATTATATATATATATATATATATATATATATATATATACATGTTGGCCAAAAGTATTGTCACACCTGCAATTCTGTCAGATAATACTCAGTTTCTTCCTGAAAATTATTGCATTCATAAATTCTTTGGTATTATTATCTTCATTTAATTTGTCTTCAATGAAAAAACACAAAAGAGAATGAAGCAAAAAGCAAAACATTGATCGTTTCACACAAAACTCCAAAAATGGGCCAGACAAAAGTATTGCCACCCTCAGCCTAATACTTGGTTGCACAACCTATAGCCAAAATAACTGGGATCAACAACTTCCGGTAACCATCAATGAGTTTCTTACAATGCTCTGCTGGAATTTTAGACCATTCCTCTTTTCAAACTGCTCCAGGTCCCTGATATTTGAAGGGTGCCTTCTCCAAACTGCCATTTTAGATCTCTCCACAGGTGTTCTATGGGATTCAGGTCTGGACTCATTGCTGGTCACCTTAGAAGTCTACAGTGCTTTCTCTCAAACCATTTTCTAGTGTTTTTGGTGTGTATTTTGGGTCATTGTCCTGCTGGAAGACCCATGATCTCTGAGGGAGACCCAGCTTTCTCACACTTGTCCCTACATTATGCTGCAAAATTTGTTGGTAGTCTTCAGACTTCATAATGCCATGCACACAGTCAAGCAGTCCAGTGCCAGAGACAGCAAAGCAACCCCAAAACATCAGGGAACCTCCGCCATGTTTGACTGTAGGGACCGTGTTCTTTTCTTTGAATATCTCTTTTTTTCTCCTGTAAACTCTATGTTGATGCCTTTGCCCAAAAAGCTCTACTTTTGTCTCATCTGACCAGAGAACATTCTTCCAAAACGTTGTAGGCTTTCTCAGGTAAGTTTTGGCAAACTCCAGCCTGGCTTTTTTATGTCTCGGGGTAAGAAGTGGGGTCTTCATGGGTCTCCTACCATACAGTCCCTTTTCATTCAGATGCCGATGGATAGTACGGGGTGACACCATTGTACCCTCTGACAGCAGGGCAGCTTGAACTTGTTTGAATGTTAGTCGAGGTTCTTTATCCACCATCCGCACAATCTTGCGTTGAAATCTCTCGTCAATTTTCTTTTCCGTCCACATCTAGGGAAGTTAGCGACAGTGCCATGGGCTTTAAACTTCTTGATGACACTGTGCACGGTAGACACAGGAACATTCAGGTCTTTGGAGATGGACTTGTAGCCTTGAGATTGCTCATGCTTCCTCACAATTTGGTTTCTCAAGTCCTCAGACAGTTCTTTGGTCTTATTTCTTTTCTCCATGCTCAATGTGGTACACACAAGGACACAGGACAGAGGTTGAGTCCACTTTAATCTATGTCAACTGGCTGCAAGTGTGATTTAGTTATTGCCAACACCTGTTAGGTGCCACAGGTAAGTTACAGGTGCTGTTAATTACACAAATTAGAGAAGCATCACATGATTTTTCTAAGGCTGGTTTCACACTGCGGTCAGGTCAGGTCAGATCAGGTCAGGTTTTGTGTTTCAAAACCAGGAGTGACTCCAAAACCTAGAACAGGTTTCAAACTTTCAATTATACTTTCTCTCTGCAAGTTCCTCTCCTGGTTTTGAAACACAAACCTGACCTGACCTGACCTGATCTGACCGCAGTGTGAAACCAGCCTTACAGTGCCAATACTTTTGTCCAGCCTCTTTTTTATGTTTGATGTAGAATTATATTCAATTTGGGTGTAGGACAATTCTTTTTGTGTTTTTTCATTGAAAACAAATTGAATGAAGATAATAATACCAAAGAATTCGTGATCGCAATCATTTTCAGGAAGAAACAGAGTATTATCTGACAAAATTGCAGGGGTGTCAATACTTTTGGCCACAACTGTGCGTATATATATAAATATATATATATATATATATATACACACACACACACAGTATATAAACCATAAAAACAGTAAACGACAACTCCTACAAAAATTGGTCAGAACTAGTGCAAATCTGCAATACTGAACAATATCCACCAAAAGATTCACAGCTAAAACATGTGCATATACAGATATATAGTTAGGATTAAACACACCTATGCATTGGAGAAAAACAAAAATATTATTAAAAAAAAATATGAAAAAAACAACTACATCAGGTATTTTGTATAACCTCCATGATTTTTAAGAACAGCTTTAAGTCTTTTAGGCATGAAATGAACAATTTGGTGACATATTGCAACATGTATCTGTTTCCATTCTTCAATATTGACCTCTTAATCCACGTGCACATGTTGAGTATTTGGTGAGTTTTTTACCTCGGTATTTGTGAGACAAAACCAGGAGAGGAACAAACAGAGGAAAAGTATCATAGAAACACGTCATCACTTCTGTATTTATCACCCACTCCTGGTTTTGGGTTCCATTTACTAAGCTAAAAAGCTGACCAAATGCTCAACATGGGCACCTGGCCCTTGAGAACCTGGATGCTGGACGGAGAGTGATGTTCTCCTTGTCTCTTCAGAATTTCCCACATGTGTTACAGTTGGGTTCTGGATCTTCTGTCCAGAATGGTATATTCCTTCAGCTCCTGGCATTTTTACAGCTGACAAGGGCCCCATGACATGACATTTTAATGGACATTCGAAGCTGTGCAGTGGGAAACTATTTTGTTTTATTTACCAAGGTTTATTTTTCCTCATGATGTGTAGGCACATAAGATCATAATATTACATATTTAATATTCATAAAATAAAATAAAATAACATTTTTGGCCTAATTGAATTGAATTTTCAGAAGGAACTGAAATATTGCTGTAAAACATGGCTCAATAAAAGCATTGCTTTTTCTATTTATAACTCTGGAGCGCTACCATTTTTATATTACATCTGCTTGTCAACCTGATGGAACTCCCTGGGTTTGCACCATCTGCTAATACGATGCCGCTTCAGATTTTTCTATCACTATCTATCTATCTATCTATCTATCTATCTATCTATCTATCTATCTATCTATCTATCTATCATTAGTAGTAGTATTAGTAGTAGTAGTATTGTTTATTTATAGAGCACCATTGATTGCATGGCGCTCTACATGAGAAAGGGTTATATACAAGCAAGTTAAAAATACAATGAACAAACTAACAGTGGCAGACTGGTACAGAGGGGAGAGAGGACCCTGCCCTTGCGGGCTTACATTCTACAGGGCGATGGGAGGGAGACAGTAGGTTAGGTCTGCATTGGTGGTGGAGGAGCGCCGAGTCCGATGGTAGTGAAGCGCCAGGTCCAGTGGTGGTTGAGCACTGGGTCCAGTGGTGGTGGAGCACCAGGTCCAATGTTGGTGGAGCGCCGGGTCCAGTGGTGGTGGGGTAGCACTGTGGTCATTGCAGGCTATAGGCTGTTCTGAAGAGATGGGTTTTCAGGCTCCGCTTGAAGGTTCAGAGTGTGGGGGACAGTCAGACGTTTTGGGGTGAAGAATTCCAGAGAATGGAGGATGCTCGGGTGAAGTCTTGCAGGCGGTTAGATGAGGAATTTACAAGTGTGGAGGAAAGAAGGAGGTCTTGGGAGGATCGAAGATTACAAGTTGGATGATATTGGGAGATTAGTTCAGAGACATATGGGGAGGACAGATTGTGGATGGCTTTGTAAGTCAATGTTAGTAGTTTGAATTGGATATGCTGGTGAACTGGGAGCCAGTGGAGGGAGTCGCAGAGGGGAGCAGTGGAGGAATAGCGAGGAGAGAGGTGGATTAGTCGGACAGCAAACGTAAGGACAGATTGGAGAGGTGCAAGAGTGTTAGCAGGGAGGCCACAGAGGAGGAGGTTGCAGTAGTTGAGAAGGGAGATGATGAGGGCATGCACTAGTAGTTTAGTAGATTGAGGGTTGAGAAAGGCACAGATTCTGGAAATATTTTTGAATTGGAGGCGGCAGGAGTTGGCAAGGGCTTGGATGTGCGGTTTGAAGGACAGCGCAGAGTCAAGGGTTACTCCGAACAAATGGATTTCAGGTACAGGGCAAAGTGTGATGTCATTTATTGTGATAGATCTAGTGAGGAAGGTGTGTGAGATGAAGGAAAGATGATTAATTCAGTTTTGTCTACATTGAGTTTTAGGAAGCAAGAGGAGAAGAAGGAGGATATGACTGATAGACACTCCAGGATTCTGGACACGAGAGAGGTGACATCTTGGCCAGAGAGATCTGAGTGTCATCAGCGTAAAGGTGATACTGGAAGCTATGGGACTTTATGAATTGTCCCAGACCAAGGGTATAGATTGAAAAAAGGAGGGGCCCCAGGACAGAGCCTTGAGGGACCCCAACAGAGGGGGAATGGGGCGAGGAGGTCGTGTGGGAGTGGGAGTCGCTAAATGTGCAGTTGGAAAGGTAGGAAGAGATCTAGAAGAGGGCAAGGTTAGTGATACCAATGGAAGAGAGGATCTGTAATAGGAGACAGTGGTCGACTGTGTCGAATGCAGAGGACAGGTCTAGAAGGAGGATGATGGAGAACTGTCTGTTAGCTTTGGCTGTGAGTAAGTCGTTAGTAATTTTGGTCATGGCAGTTTCAGTGGAGTGGTGGGAGCGGAAGCCGGACGGAAGGTTGTCAAAGAGAGAGTTGGATGAGAGGAGGGATGAGAGTACAGTGTGGACATGCTTTTCGAGAAGTTTGGAAGTGAACGATAGCAGGGATATGGGCCAGTAGCTGCATGTAGAATTGGGTTGAGGGATAGCTTCTTTAAGATAGGTGCTATCTTATTTACAAAGATTGACTTTTTGTTGAAATGGCAAAAATTTACTTTATTTCATCAGATCTTTGTGCTGTCATGTGGTTTAAAGGGTACTAGCTAGCATATCTTTTTATAATTGAGTTTATATGTTGCTAAAAATCCGGTCTAAATATGGAAAACCTGTTAAACTGTGACAGAAAGAACTCCCTTTCAGGCAAGTTCTAGGGCTATGTATTGTATAATGTCTTTTAAATGGATACTAGAATCCTAAAACTAGGCAGTTCAGCCTCAGCATTCAAAAACAAGATCCTTTTTAACATCTCTCTGTTGTTGATTCAGAGAAAACCCAGAAGGTGCTACAATGGCTTGCAAAGGACTGGCATAGTCAAAAGAGATTGGAAATTTACAATTTAAAGAGTTAAGCCAGTTAAAAGCACATCTATTGCTTAAGGCCAGCTGAAAGGGTCAGCTGCACATGACTTTCAGAAGTGATTAGGGTATATGCATTTAAGAAATACAAATGGACACAAAGCTTAGAAAAATTCTTTGACATGACCTCACAACAACTGAATAGAGAGATAGAATGCAAGGGAACAATTTGGAAAGCATTGACGGAAAAATATTGAAAAGGGCCCTCAATGTTACAAACTCGAATCATACAAATTAGAGAGAGGCATCACTGGGTCCTATTCTTTTTCTCTACAAAAATTACAATGTAAAATAAATAAGACTATATGGATGTAAAATTAACTATAAATTATGAAAGATTATACAGTAAAAAGCAATATCTCATTGTACCGATAATAAGGCATGAAGGAAGAATGAGCGAAACTTTTGAAATTGAAAATCATTGATTTTGACGAAATCTAAAAAATTTGCATGAATTTTAATACGAGAAAGCTTTCAATTGCTCGGAAAATACTTGTTGGGGAAGAGAAGAGAGAAAGATAGAGGGCCATGCTAACCGTAAATTCCCAGAATTTACAAGCAAATGACAGATTAGAGTTTATACTCTACAAGAGAGAGAGTACTCCGCTGATCATAAGAGCTTACCCTTTACAGAGGAGGGAAATACACTGTTGACCATTATAGCTTACACTGTAAAGACAAAAAAGAGTTATCCATTGACTTTGGACATGAAAAATGACTGACATACAAACCACTCGGCTAGGGCTCACTTATCTTTGATGGCCTAGGGACTGACCACCACTGTACAAAATTTGATGTAAGGTTATGAGGAGACCTGTGTAGCCACACAACATGACATTTGCCTGTTTTCGGATGCTTCAGCCTTGTGGGAAATGGTGCCATGTAAGATTTCTTTTTACAAACCATGAATCAAATCTCAGCATGGACAAAAATCTCCCAGGAAAAATTCCCAGGAAAAAATAGAAACATTAAAGCATGCCAGAGCAATCAAATATTACACTTAAACTGAGCATTATTAGAGATTCTGTATATGATCTTGTCTGTAAGATATATAATCATGAAGTATACATATAAAATATAATAGATGAAAAAATGAAAGGCAGCACTTCCTTCATAAGATCCAAAAGGGTTTTATTAGCCCTAGGACTGCAACGTTTCGGCTCCTTGCCGAAAACTGTTTAACCACGTAAGTGGTCATTAAGGGCTTGT
The DNA here is from genome assembly GCA_033576535.1 of Allobates femoralis. Lineage (NCBI taxonomy): Eukaryota > Metazoa > Chordata > Amphibia > Anura > Aromobatidae > Allobates > Allobates femoralis. The sequence goes on from JARQOC010000003.1 coordinate 630,945,714, forward strand.
CCACACACCTGCGCTTCAGTATTTTGCGCTTCTTGCGCTAAATACTTAATTTTTGGCAGAGAAGCACAGGTGCGTGTAAGCGGCCGCTTTCAGCAGACACTGTCCCTGGCTACCCGATGTGTATCATGGTAACCAGTTCATACAGTAGCCTGCATAGTGTGCGCATATCCAGAGCGCACAGGGAAACGCTGCAAGCAGCGTTTCCCTGTGCACTCCCAATAAGCGGTGACTATGCAGGCTGCTGTATGAACTGTTTACCACGATACACATCGGGTAATCAGGGACAGCGTCTGCTGAAAGTGGCCGCGTACACGCACCTGCGCTTCTCTGCCAAAAACTAAGTATTTAGTGCAAGAAGCGCTAAATACTGAAGTGCAGGTGTGTGGACAAGCCCTTAATGACCACTTACGTGGTTAAACAGTTTGGGAAGCTTGATGCACATGTCTAAAATGAATGGAAATTGCAAAAGTGACACTTGCAATGGACATGGCTAGCAGCATGTCCTGGCAGTAAAATACCAAATAAAGGCCTCCATTGCCTCTGTCAAGTGGAATAGTACGAAAGAAGCATAGGGTAAAAAAGAAACAATGTCACATCATGCATCTCAGCCACAGCAGAATGGTTACCTCTGAAATTGACACTGTTAGTCATCTAAACAGTCCTTTTGAGGGTTAATCTAGCCATATACAGGCAGGCAGGGTATGTAGCAGACTGCAGTGTTTAAACTCCTTTTCAGGACTAATCCAGCTGTATACAGGCAGGGTATATAGCAGACTGCAGTGTGTAAACTCCTTTTCAGGTTTAATGTAGCTGTATACAGGCAGGGTATATAGCAGACTCTGGTGTGTAAACTCCTTTTCAGGATTAATGTAGCTGTATACAGGCAGAGTATATAGCAGACTCTGGTGTGTAAACTCCTTTTCAGGATTAATGTAGCTGTATACAGGCAGGGTAAATAAGCAGTGTATATAGTCCCCCTTTTAAAATGCGCAAGGCATGTGGCAAGGGACAAGGAACTGGACGTGATGGTGATTATGCATGCAGAGGCCGAGGCCGAGGCCATGGGCAAGCTACAATTGTGCCACAACAAACCACAACAAACACCCACATCTACGACCTTCCAGTCCCAATTCCTAGGGGACCGCAGCACACCACTATTAAACCAAGACGAGTGTCAAAAGGTTGTTGGTTGGATAGCGGATAAAGCTTCCAGTCAGTGTGCCACCACCACCACCACCCTGTTTTCCACACGGTCAAGTCTCACTAGCCGTGAGTCTGGACCTCACATTCCTCACCCACCCTATGTAGGGCTGCCAAAAATTGGGAGTCACTCCGATGCCCCTTTAAAGAGATGTGGAGGAGGGTCCCTTTAAATAATGTTCCCATTATTAGGAAGTGGATCACCCATAGTGTTGCCTTATGCAGGGCTGTCAAACATTGGGAGGCACTGCGATGGCCCTTGGAAGAGACGTGGATAATGGCCTCATAAAAACAACGTTCCCATTACAAAGGAGCAGGTCTCCTTTACTTATAATGCCAAGTATGAACTGACAAACATTTACCCCTGGGGGGTATACATGATTATACTGTATGCCTTTTCTTTTTGTTACGGGCATCATACACACCCTTTAAAAATATTTTGTGGGTGTTGCCTCATGGACCACGGTCCCCTGGTGATATGGTGGTGGAGGATGAGGAGAAGAAGGAGGACTAGAACAAATAGCCAGGAAACCAGGAACCATATACCAATGTGTGGGGTGAAGAGGAGCATGGGAATATACCTCCCCAAAAAAGACACAGTTTATTTGCTTATATTATGCTGCTATCATTGCGTGGTATTGAAAAGTCTGGCCCAATCCATCCCTTGTTCATTTTGATAAGAGTCAGCCTGTCAGCATGTTCAGTTAACAGGCGTGTGCGCTTATCAGTAATAATTCCCCCTGTGGCACTAAAAACCCGCTCTGACAAAACGCTAGCGGCAGGGCAGACCAGGACTTCCCAGGCATAGAGAGTCAGTTCATACCATGTGTCCAGCTAGGATACCCAATAATTATAATGCACAGAGGAATCACGGAAGACATTGGTACGGTCGGCAAAGTACTCCTTCAGCATCTTCCCAAACTTTGCACTCCGTGTGAGAGTACCCTGCGCCTCAGAGCCTGTGCCATGGGAGGGGCTGATAAACTCTCCCAGAACTTTGACAGTGTTCCCCTGCCTCTGCTGGATTGGAGTTGTGTCTCTCTCACCTGTACTTCTTGCTTGTCCACCGAACTTTGACCTCTGCCGCCAGCGTTTTCATAAGGGAATTTTTTTAATAATTCTGCAACAAGGGCTTTCTGGTACTGCCCCATTTTTGTAGACCTCTCCACTTGGGAATAAGAGATATAAAGTTCTCCTTGTAGCATGGGTTTAAAAGTGTCACCAACCAGTAATGAGTGCACCCAAAATTTTAATAATGTGAGGGTCACGGGATGTCGGACATCCATGTCCACTCGTGATGTCTTATGTGTGGAGTCTGAAACGAATACCTACGGTCTTGTTGATTCTGGTAGTCAACAACTGCCCTCTTCTACTCACAAATCCTGACCAACATCTGCAGTGTCAAATTCCAACACATAAGGACATCACACACCAGTCTGTGAGCCGAAAGCTGCAAACGCTGCTAAAACCCGGCAACGGTGGCCAAAGCAGTAGTTGACTTTCTTAAATGGGCGCACAGGCGGCGTACTTTGATGACCAGATCTGACAGCTCTGGGTGGGATTTAAGAAACTGCTGAACCATGAGGTTGAGCACATGGGTCGGGCATGGGACATGTGTGAGCTCGCCTTGCCTCAGTGCCGCCACCAGGTTCCGGCCATTGACACACACGACCATGCCTGGCTGTAGGTTCAGCGGTGTGAGCCACAGATCTGCCTGCTCTTTCTGATCTGTTCACAACTCTTCAGCATTATGCAGTTTGTCACCTATGCATATTAGCTTCAGTACAGACTGTTGCCGCTTGGCCGAGGCAGTGCTGCAGTGCTTCCAGCTTCTGACTGATGTGGTAGGTGAAGAGGAGCAGGAGACTGAGGAGAATGATGTGCAGGAGCTGTAGTGGGCAACGCTGATTGAGTTAGGTCCCGCAATCCTTGGCGTCGGGAGGACATCGGGACACTGGATCTCGGCTTCCACTATGTTAACCCAGTGTGCCGTCAGCGAGATGTAGCGTCCCTACCCACAAGCACTTGTCCACATATCTGTGGTTAGATGAACCTTCCCGTTAACTGCGTTATTAAGGGCACAACTAATGTTTTGGGACACATTCTTGTGTAATGCGGGATTGGCACACCGAGAGAAATAGTGGCGGCTGGGTTCCAACTAACGAGGGATGGCAGCCGCCATCAGGTTGTGGAAAGCTTCCGTCTCCTCTAGCCTAAAAGGCAACATTTCGAGTGCAAGCAGTCACGAAAGGTGCAAATTGAGTAGCATGGCCTGTGGGCCGTTGGCTGCGTATTTGCGCTTGCGTTCCAAGGACTGGGGTATGGACAACTGAACGTTGCACTGGGACTGGGACAACATGGTTGATGATGGAGGTATTTCTGATTGTGCAACAACAGGTGCAGAACAGGAGGCATCTTTGGACAAGGGATTGCCTTGCACGCACAACAGTGGAAGAAGCAGTGGTGTCACACGCAGACACTGTTCCTGGACTCTGGGGATTGGCCCACAAAGTCAGGTGCTCTGCTGCCATGTGCCTGATCATGCTGGTAGTTTTGCTACCCCATTTACTGATAGTGTTTATTTATGTATTACTATTGATTTTTTGTATAATTATTACATTTTTTTGTGAGAAACTCCATTGCATGTTAAGCACTTTCCAATATAAACTGTATATTTTTATACTTACCTCTGATATAATTATCTGTACTTGTATTAGAAATACTTAAGAAAGTAATTCACCTTGCACACCATATGGATATTTAGTGCTATCCCCCTATTTTTCTTTGCTTTGGAACCTATTGTGTCTTTTACTTATCTTTTCATATGAAATTTAATAAACTTTGACTACTTGTTGTTGACTACTTTGTCCCAGGAATATGCTACAATGCATTATCTATTATGATAATTTAATATACTGATTAGTGATGAGCGAGTACTAAAATGCTCGGGTGCTCGAAGCTCGGGCCGAGCATCCCGAGATACTAGTGTACTCGGCCCGAGTACCGAGCCCAATGTTATCCTATGGGAGACCCGAATATTTTTATGAAATGACTGCCGGCAGCATGTAGAAACCCTAAAAATGTCACAAAAGTCTCAGAAGAGTGCTGAAATGACATGGCAACACCATGGGGAAGACCCCTGGAAGCATTTCTCACTCAAAAGTCACAGCTGTGAACAATCTTGTCCGAGTTTCACGCCAATTTTACGGAGTCACCAGAAAACCTTCCAAAATGATACCAAAATGAATATTTAGGGTGGAAATGTTAAGGGCACATACCCAATAGTGAGATACAGCTGGTGTATGTTACTTTTTGTGATTACATGAAAGATTTTACGTGAAAACATTGTGCGGCACTCGATGACCCTGAGAAGAGACGTACATGAAGCCCTGTCTTGACATAATGTGCCCATTTTGAGGAACTGGGTCTATTGTAGTATTTTCCTTTGCCAGGGCAGTCCAAAATTGGGAGGTTCACCAATGCCCCTGGATAGAGACGTGCAGGAGGGCCTGTAAACCTGAAGTGGGTGTATTGTAGTATAGCCCTTTGGCAGGGCAGCCAAACATTGGGAGGCTCCACAATGACCCATGCATACAGACATGCATGAGGGCCTGTAAACCTGAAGTGGCCAATTTAAGGAAGTGGGTGTATTGTAGTATAGCCCTTTGACAGGGCAGCCAAAAATTGGGAGGCTCCACATTGTCCCTGGATAGAGACGTGCAGGAGGGCCTCAAAACATTTTTCTCATTGAAAAGGAGCGGGTATCCTGTCGTTGTAATGCCCATTCTAAAAGAATGGGCGTAAAAATTTACCACTGGGGGTATACCTGAAACAACAGCCTAACTATTGTAACAGTCATCATGGTGGCACATGAGGAGAAGGAGGAGCAGTCCAGCGATTAGCCAAGGAAGAGGAAGACGACGTGGTGGATGATCCAGTAGCTGACCCAACCTGGCAGGAGGATATGCAGAGCGAGGACAGCAGTGCACAGGGGGAGGGAGGCGTAGCATCCCAACGGGCAGTACGAAGCAGGGTCAGGTCCGCAGGCAGAAGGCAGGCAACCGTTCCCCGGAACAACAACACGACACAAGGTGCCTGTGCAAATGTTAGGTCTTCCCGAGTCTGGCAGTTTTTTAAGTTGGCTTCAGATGACTCTAAAAAGGCCATTTGCAACACCTGCCATGCCAGTATCAGCAGGGGTACGAAAACTAGCAGCCTGACTACCACCAGCATGATCAGGCACATGTCAGCCAAGCACCCGACTTTGTGGGAAGTACAACAGAGTCGAGGAGCGGTGCTTGCTGATGTCACTGCTACGTCTTTGCGTGTTGTGCGTGCGAGCCAATCCCCTGTACAAGCTGGCCGCGAACAAGCCTCCGGCCCTGCACCTGAAGTTGCCGACGCACAAATAACACCACCATCAAGCACGTCCTTGTCCCAGCGCAGCGTTCAATTATCCATTCAGCAAAACCTTTGAACGCAGGCGCTAATACGCTGCCAATGCCCACATGCCACAGTCCTGAATTCTCACATTTCGCGACTCATAGCGCTAGAAATGTTGCCTTTCCTTCTGGTGGAGACGGAAGCATTCGCGACCTGATGGCGGCTGCTGTCCCAAGTTACTCGGTCCCCAGCCGCCAATATTTCTCCAGATGTGCCGTCCCCGCATTGCATAACCACGTGTCCAACAGCATCACACGTGCCCTGAACAACACTGTTTCAACCAAAGTCCACCTAACCACAGACACGTGGACAAGTGCTTGTGGGCAAGGCCGCTACATCTCCTTGACAAAACACTGGGTTAATATTGTGGAGGCTGGGACCCAGTCTGAGCGAGGGACGGAACACGTCCTTCCCACACCAAGGATAGCAGGCCCTACCTCTGTCAGGTTTTCACTGACACTCTACAGCTCCGGAATGTCATGCTCTTCAGCCTCCTGCTCCTCCTCCTGCGCATCCTCATCCACTGTACCCTCCACACCAGTCCCAAGCTGGAAGCACTGCAGCACTGCCTCTGCGAAGCGGCAACAGGCTGTGCTGAAGCTAGTCTGCATAGGTGACAAACCCCACAATGCAGAAGAGGTGTGGACAGCTCTGAAACAGCAGGCAGATCACTGGCTCACACCTCTGAACCTAAAGCCAGGAAAGGTCGTGTGTGACAATAGCCGATACCTGGTGGCAGTTTTGAGGCGAGGCCAGCTGACGCATGTTCCATGCGTGGGCCATGTGCTCAACCTGGTGGTTGAGAGGTTTCTAAAGTCATACCCAGAGCTGTCTGAACTGCTGGTAAAAGTTCGCCGTCTGCACATTTTCGCAAGTCACCTGCTGCTTCAGCCGGCCTTGCCGGCTTTCAGCACCGTTTGCGTCTTCCGGCCCACAGACTGGTGTGTGATGTCCCCACGCATTGGAATTCAACTCTGCACATGTTGGTCAGGATATGTGAGCAGAAGAGGGCAGTTGTTGACTACCTGGAGATGGATGTCCGACCTATGTACCGTCCTCCAAAATTTTGAGGACTCCACCAAGATGTTGAGCAGCAATGACGTCATTATTAGCATCACCATACCACTACTCTGCCTTCTAAAACGGTCTCTGCTGAAAAACAAAGAGGATGCATTGCAGGCCGAGCGCAATGACTTGGAGCAAGAAACAGTAGTGGGTGTGGGTGAAAACACACAGCCCAGCCTCATCTCATCACAACGTGTAGTGGAGGACTATGACGAGGAGGAGGAGGATGAAGACATGGAGCAACTCTCTGGTCAAATTGAGGATATGACATGCACACCAGTCATACCCTCGATTCAGCGTGGCTGGCCAGAGGACAGGGGAGATGAGGAGGAGGAGGAGGACATCATGTTCAGTCATCGTGTTGGTCTGGATACTGAAGTGATGGCTGTTTAGAGTCTGGCGCACATGGCTGACTTTATGGTAAGCTGCCTGGCTCGTGACCCTCGCGTTCACAACATCTTGGCCGACAATCAGTTTTGGTTGGCAACACTGTTAGACCCACGCTACAAGGAGAACTTTATGTCTCTCATTCCTGAGGCGGAGAGGTCAGCCAAAATGCAGCAGTTCCAGAAGGCCATAGTCACGGAAGTAGGCAAATCATTCCCCTCACAAAACGCTAGCGGCATAGGTCAGGAATCGGTGGACAATCAAGGCGTACGGCCGAGAGGGGCACAAGTCCAATCCGCCACAGGTAAGGGAACAGTCTTTACGATGTGGAACAGTTTGCTCAGCCCCTCACGTACCACAGACCCTGAGGTGCGGGGTAGTGCCACAAGAAATGCTAAGTTTGGCCAGATGCTGAAGGAGTACTTTGCAGATCGAACAACTGTACTGCGAGATTCCTCTGTGCCTTACAATTATTGGGTCTCCAAGCTGGACACGTGGCATGAATTGGCTCTCTACGGCTTGGAAGTCCTGGCCTGCCCTGCCGCTAGCGTTTTGTCAGAGCGTGTTTTCAGTGCCGCAGGTGGAATCATGACTGATAAACGCACCCGCCTGTCAACTGAAAATGCTGACAGGCTGACTCTGATCAAGATGAACAAGGGTTGGATTGGGCCAGACTTCACCACACCACCAACAAATGACAACTGAATTTAAATTTTGTTATGGGAATTTGCCATGTACCTCCACTCACCCATGGGTACACACTTCTGGACTTCCGAGTGTCCAAGTGTGGGATCAGTAATGTTCGTGGACGTGTACTCGGACTGGTGGTAGGAAGGAGGATCAGGTTGGGAAATGTGCGGTGCAGTATCACGGCTACTGACACTTAACCATGTGGAAGATAGGGTGTTTGTGGAGGTGCCAATCTGACTTGAAGCATTATCCGCTATCCAAGTAACAACCTGTTGACACTGGTGTTGGTTCAAGAGCGGTGTACTGCAGCGGGCCCCAAGAATTTGGGACAGGACGTGTGAGCAAGTAGATGTGCCCCTTTGTTGTTGCGAAATTAGTGCTTGTACACGACCTTGGCCCCTGCCTGCACCACCATCACGTTCACTTCCTTGTTCCTTGCCAACGCCCTTGCACATTTTGCTTGTATACAGCGACAACAGTCTGGTGACTGTAATGGTCACAGGAGAGTAGGATTTTAGTCCCTAACCTGTATCAAGGTAGTAAGTACAACAGTCTGGTGACTGTAATGGTCACAGGAGAGTAGGATTTTAGTCCCTAACCTGTATCAAAGTAGTAAGTACAACAGTCTGGGGACTGTAATGGTCACAGGAGAGTAGGATTTTAGTCCCTAACCTGTATCAAGGTAGTAAGTACAACAGTCTGGTGACTGTAATGGTCACAGGAGAGTAGGATTTTAGTCCCTAATCTGTATCAAGGTAGTAAGTACAACAGTCTGGTGACTGTAATGGTCACAGGAGAGTAGGATTTTAGTCCCTAACCTGTATCAAGGTAGTAAGTACAACAGTCTGGTGACTGTAATGGTCACAGGAGAGTAGGATTTTAGTCCCTAACCTGTATCAAGGTAGTAAGTACAACAGTCTGGTGACTGTTATGATCACAGGAGAGAAGGATTTTAGTCCCTAACCTGTATCAAGCTAGTAAATACAACAGTCTGGTGACTGTTATGGTCACAGAAAAGCTTGGATTCCGATCTGTATCACCCTGCCTATATCCTCCTAGATTCGTCCTGAGAAGGACTGTTGTGGTCAGCAGCAGTTTGCAGCCCTGCTCCGGATCTACCTATGAGGCCGCAAATCTGTCCCTAAGCAGCAGCAGACACTCTCCCTACACTCACTGTCTGGATGGCTGTGTGCAGAGCACAGCGCGGCCGGGTCTTATAAAGGCTCGGTCACGCTGTGCAGGCCGGCCAATCACTGCAATGCCACAACTAACAGGGCTGTGGCATTGCAGTGGTCTGCCAGCCAATCCCTGCATGTGGGCTGGCTCTCAAAAGAGCGCCAACATGCAGGGATGAGGACCTCGAGCACAGCATGAGTATCGCGAGATTACTCGGTGCTCGCCGAGTAGCCCGAGTACAGTGATACTCGTGCGAGTACCGAGCAGCGCAGAGCATACTCGCTCATCACTAATACTGATATATACAGTGTTGGCCAAAAGTATTGACACCCCTGCAATTCTGTCGGATAATGCTTAGTTTCTTCCTGAAAATGATTGCAATCACAAATTCTTTGGTATTATTATCTTCATTTAATTTGTCTTCAATGAAAAAAACACAAACAGAATGAAGCAAAGCAAAACATTGATCATTTCACACAAAACTCCAAAAATGGGCCGGACAAAAGTATTGGCACCCTCAGCCTAATACTTGGTTGCACAACCTTTAGCCAAAATAACTACGATCAACCGCTTCTGGTAACCATCAATGAGTTTCTTACAATGCTCTGCTGGAATTTTAGACCATTCTTCTTTGGCAAACTGCTCCAGGTCACACATATTTAAAGGTTGCCTTCTCCAAACTGCCATTTTTAGATCTCTCCACAGGTGTTCTATGGGATTCGGGTCTGGATTCATTGCTGGCCACCTTGGAAGTCTCCAGTGCTTTCTCTCAAACCATTTTCTAGTGCTTTTTGAAGTGTGTTTTGGGTCATTGTCCTGCTGGAAGACCATGACCTCTGAGGGAGACCCAGCTTTCTCACACTGGGCCCTACATTATGCTGCACAATTTGTTGGCAGTCTTCAGACTTCATAATACCATGCACACAGTCAAGCAGTCCAGTGCCAGAGGCAGCAAAGCAACCCCAAAACATCAGGGAACCTCCGCCATGTTTGACTGTAGGGACCGTGTTCTTTTCTTTGAATGCCTCTTTTTTTCTCCTGTAAACTCTCATTTTGGGCAAAGGCATCAACATAGAGAACATTCTTCCAAAACGTTTTAGACTTTCTCAGGTAAGTTTTGGCAAACTCCAGCCTGGCTTTTTTATGTGTCGGGGTAAGAAGTGGGGTCTTCCTGGGTCTCCTACCATACAGTCCCTTTTCATTCAGACGCTGACATATAGTACGGGTTGACACTGTCGTACCCTCGGACTGCAGGGCAGCTTGAACTTGTTTGGATGTTAGTCAAGGTTATTTGTCCACTATCCGCACAATCTTGCGTTGAAATCTCTTGTCAATTTTTCTTTTCCATCCACATCTAGGGAGATTAGCCACAGTGCCATGGGCTTTAAACGTCTTGATGACTCTGCGCACGGTAGACATAGGAACATTCAGGTCTTTGGAGATGGACTTGTAGCCTTGAGATTGCTCATGCTTCCTCACAATTTGGTTTCTCAAGTCTTCAGACAGTTCTTTGGTCTTCTTTCTTTTCTCCATGCTCAATGTGGTACACACAAGGACACAGGACAGAGGTTGAGTCAACTTTAATCCATGTCAACTGGCTGCAAGTGTGATTTAGTTATTGCCAACACCAGTTAAGTGCCACTGGTAAGTTACAGGTGCTGTTAATTACACAAATTAGAGAAGCATCACATGATTTTTCTAACAGTGCCAATACTTTTGTCCACCCCCTTTTTTATGTTTGGTGTGGAACTATATCCAATTTGGCTTTCTGTTTTTTTCATTGAAGACAAATTAAATGAAGATAATAATACCAAAAAATTTGTGATTGCAATCATTTTCAGGAAGAAACTGAGTATTACGTGACAGAATCACAGGGGAGTCAATACTTTTGGCCAACTTTTGTACATATATTATTATATTACGCTTGCCTTTTCTGTTGTTTATCTCAATGCCTTACATTTAGGTAGAGTAACACATACTTCCTACATAGTGCATGTTCGCAATTGAAACGTGAACATTTCTAAACACATATACCTGATAGAGCAAGGGTCTCAAACACGTGGTGTCTAAGGGTGCCGTCTACTACTTCTGCTGCTAAATGTCCTCATGAAACTCCTCTGTTTATTCATTGTATTCAAATAAGAGAATAAAGAAAGGCGGCACTCACCGTATAGGCTGGTGGAAGGGTGTTTTAATCCAGGAAAATCAATCCATTAAAACATTGTTAGTGCGGTGGGGAGAGGGAGTGAGAGGCCGTCGGAACGACGGTACCGTTTCGCATCGTTTAGTGATACTTCTGCGTGTTCCAGTATAGCTATACTGGAACCCGCAGAAGTATCACTACACGATACGAAACGGTACCGTCGTTCCGACGGCCTCTCACTCCCTCTCCCCACCGCACTAACAATGTTTTAATGGATTGATTTTCCTGGATTAAAACACCGTTCCACCAGCCTTTACGGTGAGTGCCGCCTTTCTTTATTCTCTTTTTTGAATCTCTGATTATTCATTTAAGGCTGTGCAACACCAGGCACCGGGGATAGCCGACAGGCTTTTAGCAGAGCTCCACAGGTGTAGTGCCCGGTCATTGGACTCTTTTTCTGCATTATTCATTGTATTGCAGAGCTATACAGCAATGCTTCTGGGAAGTGTACCCTTTTCAGGGTAGTCAGACATGAAACTTTTCCCTAAGGCTGGCTTCACACCATGGCGCAGTCCGGTCCAAGGCTGTCAGGCATGAACCTGACAGCCCCAGACCAGATCAGCACACAGAACCGGAGGGCCAAATGTGCCCTCCGGTCCTGTGTGCAGCCGGCCGCTACTAATGATTCAGGACCGCGTCTCGCAGGGAGCTGGCCGCGGTCCTGAAATCGTGCAGCCGCCGGTGTCCGGTTCCCAGATCGTCCTGGACCAGGGCAATCTGGCCCCATAGGCTCCCATGTTAGGGAGTGCCGGATTGCCCTGGATCTGGGAGGATCCGGGAGAATCCAGGCGAATCCTGGATACTGTTTTTTTGGGGAGATTTTTCTCCCTGGACCCAAAAACGTTGCAAGCAACGTTTTTGTGTATGGTGAGAATAATTCGAATTCTCCCGGATTCATCTGGAGAGATGGAAACCAGATGGCAGAGAGCTGCCATCCGGTTCCATCTGGCCCCATAGGCTACTATGGGGCCAAAAACCGGTCCGGGGCTGTCTGGTTTACACCGGACAGCCCCGGACCGGACTGCGCCGTGGTGTGAAGCCAGCCTAAAAGGGATTGTTTTTTTCACAATAGTTGACACATTATTGCTTTTTTCTTTCAAAAACATGTAAATTATTCCTACTCTCTAAATAAAAGGATAATTTCTGAATCGCTTGATGAAAAGCCATTGCAATTGTTTATTCATTTTGAAAATAGCAAACCTGTTGTAGATCTCAAAAAGGGATATTTGTTTTCCCTCTTTGTTGAGAATCCTTTGACTTTTCACTTGTTTCTACTCCAGAAATAAGGGGATAATTTTTGGTTGTAAATATACTATTGTTTCTTTATTTTGTAAATAGCCAAATTATGGATAATTTTTGTGCAGTTTATTAAGAACTTCTTGTAGCTTCTTTCTTACCTAAATGGTAAAGTTGTTGCTGACAGAATACCGCTATTGTTATCTGTCTTCTTTCCCCAGTCTCCTCTTCTGGATGTTCCTGCGATATCTGTCTGTGAGGAGACTGGGGATGCACAGACTGGAGAGTGGGTATTCTTCTGCTCTCCTGTGACTGCGGGATCACAGGAGAAGCAGTGATGGCCACTTTACTTGTCTCAACATCGTTTCGATATTGTATACAACGGCACGGGAGCGCGCACATTTTTGCCAGAAATCCAAGATCGCATAGGAGATGTCACACAGGGAGATATCGGCAGGCAACACCACTGCGATGTATACGCCCCCTGGTACGAGCGACACAGGGAGCGACCATTTAACATGGGAGTGAATAGGAGAAGTTGTGCTCCAAGTCGTTGTTGGGCTGTCACACAGCACGATCCTGCCAGATCGTCCATCCAATATCGGGCAGTTGGAGAGCCTGCACAATTCTTCCCCGATATCGTTTTGGCATCGTTCTTGCATCGAATTGCACATTTACACCACACAACGCACAAACAATATCGGCCCCAACGCACGAACCACGTGACTTTTTATCGAAGTTGGACGACAATATCGGGATGTGTAAAGCGGCCATGAGAAGCAGTGATAATCAGGTGGTTAGGGAGGGAGGGAAAAATGGAGTGACACAGGACAAATGGCATTGCACTATGACCAAGTGTGATGTCAGATGTCCTGCGCCTGGTAAAGTGTGATGCTTGGATCTACAATTATCAATGCCTGGTAACGAGTGACAGGGAGTGTGGCAGCGAGAAAAGGAGGTTGTGAGGGAGGGAGGAAGGTTTGGCTTAGAGCCCAAGGGGGAGTAATACAAGTTAACTCAACCCAGCATTGTGATGCTATGCTGCATACTTTGTTTATCTCCTCCCCTGTTTGTCATAACTTTTATAAACCTTTTGTCTGCAATCAAACCTTGAATCATTGAATTTATAGCCCAAAATACTGATGATTGGTTTCCTTTAAACAACTTGAAAAGGGTTCAATACAATACCATGAGACTGTAGAGTATTACACATCTTTCTGAGTAGTTTGAAAGAATTGGAGATTTATTTTCAATCAATTTTGTAAAAAAATCTTTAAAAATGTATTACCGTATATACTCGTGTATAAGCCGACCCGTGTATAAGCCGACCCCCTACTTTTCCCCCAAAACCTGGGAAAATCTATTGACTCGCGTATAAGCCGAGGGTGGACCCCAGCACAGGTATACAGCCCCCAGCAGTGGTATACAGGCCCCAGCAGTATAATATACAGCAGCCCCCAGTGGTATATACAGCAGCCCCAGTGGTATTGCAGCCCCTATATACAGCAGCCCCAGTGGTATTGCAGCCCTAGTGGTGTATACAGCAGCCCGTATATACAGCAGCCCCAGTGGTATTGCAGCCCCAGTGGTATTGCAGCCCCTATATACAGCAGCCCCAGTGGTATTGCAGCCCCAGTGGTATTGCAGCCCCTATATACAGCAGCCCCAGTGGTATTGCAGCCCCAGTGGTGTATACAGCAGCCCCTATATACAGCAGCCCCAGTGGTATTGCAGCCCCAGTGGTATTGCAGCCCCTGTATACAGCAGCCCCAGTGGTATTGCAGCCCCAGTGGTGTATACAGCAGCCCCAGTGGTATTGCAGCCCCAGTGGTATTGCAGCCCCTATATACAGCAGCCCCAGTGGTATTGCAGCCCCTATATACAGCAGCCCCAGTGGTATTGCAGCCCCAGTGGTGTATACAGCAGCCCCTATATACAGCAGCCCCAGTGGTATTGCAGCCCCAGTGGTATTGCAGCCCCTGTATACAGCAGCCCCAGTGGTATTGCAGCCCCAGTGGTGTATACAGCAGCCCTATATACAGCAGCCCCAGTGGTATTGCAGCCCCAGTGGTATTGCAGCCCCTATATACAGCAGCCCCAGTGGTAGTATACAGCCCCTGTATACAGCAGCCCCAGTGGTATTGCAGCCCCAGTGGTACTGCAGCCCCTATATACAGCAGCCCCAGTGGTATTGCAGCCCCAGTGGTAGTATACAGCCCCTATATACAGCAGCCCCAGTGGTATTGCAGCCCCAGTGGTAGTATACAGCCCCTGTATACAGCAGCCCCAGTGGTATTGCAGCCCCAGTGGTACTGCAGCCCCTATATACAGCAGCCCCAGTGGTATTGCAGCCCCAGTGGTAGTATACAGCCCCTATATACAGCAGCCCAGTGGTATTGCAGCCCCAGTGGTAGTATACAGCCCCTGTATACAGCAGCCCCAGTGGTATTGCAGCCCCAGTGGTACTGCAGCCCCTATATACAGCAGCCCCAGTGGTATTGCAGCCCCAGTGGTAGTATACAGCCCCTGTATACAGCAGCCCCAGTGGTATTGCAGCCCCAGTGGTACTGCAGCCCCTATATACAGCAGCCCCAGTGGTATTGCAGCCCCAGTGGTAGTATACAGCCCCTGTATACAGCAGCCCCAGTGGTATTGCAGCCCCAGTGGTACTGCAGCCCCTATATACAGCAGCCCCAGTGGTATTGCAGCCCCAGTGTAGTATCCAGCAGCCCCAGTAGTAATAAACAGCCCCCCCTCCTTATCACGTCCCCCCAGGCTGCGGCAGCTGTTAAAATAACAAACACTGTATACATCACCTTCCGACGCAGCTCTCCGCTCCTCCGGTCCTGTGCCCTCCGCTCGCCGGCTTCTTCTTCCTTGATGTGCCGACTTCTGTGACCGCGCGCAGGAAATGACGTCATCTCCTGCGCCCGGTCACATGACACCGGCACATCAAGGAAGAAGAAGCCGGCGAGCGGAGGGCACAGGACCGGAGGAGCGGAGAGCTGCGTCGGAAGGTGATGTATACAGTGTTTGTTATTTTAACAGCTGCCGCAGCCTGGGGGGGACGTGATAAGGAGGGGGGGCTGTTTATTACTACCGGGGGAGCCATATTAAGGAGGGGGGCTGTGCAGTGCAATATGCACGGCATCCCCCCGCCGTTGATGGACGGGGGGATGCCGTGCATATTCATTGCACTAATGAGGCGGCCCCACGTGACCGCATGCGGTCACCGCGGCCCCCTCCTGCCTCCTCCAGCCCCCGGTCACAGCCCCCCCCACACAGCATACCGTATGACCCGTGTATAAGCCGAGGGGGGGACTTTTCAGCCCAATTTTTGGGCTGAAAAACTCGGCTTATACACGAGTATATACGGTAATAGTTTGGGAAGTTGGAGAATTCAAATTTTAAATTATGTGATTATTTCTTGTTACCAGTATTGTCATTTTTAGTCTATTGCCTAGAACAAGAGCCTCAGACTTTTTATGTTCATCCCTTAAACTTCTTAGAGCATAGAACATAGTATATTGGGGAGCAAAAGGGTAACAATGTTTTGAACTTATGACTTTTAGGCTGTGTATCTCAGAATGAACTAAATCTTTGAAAGTGAGACTATCTTCATTTGATATAAGTAAATAAATATTATTACTATGATTATTATCATAGGTAATCATCTTGGCTATCTCATACATAAATTTGAACTGCAACTATTTAGCATATGATTAGTTATGCAGAGTTTTTTCACTGGTTCATTACTGCTTTGCTCCAGGTGTTTGAAAAATCTTTTTCTCATCAGTACTCTACAAATTACCACCTGTTCTCATGTTCCCTAATAGCTCAAATTGTTTTTAGGCTGATTCCGATATGAAAGATTTGAATTGAACTGGTTTGAATTGAGGAGCAGTCATGAAGATTTCCCAAAAAAAGAGAAATAGCATCATGCAGCTCATCAATAGCAGTCTCTCAGCGGCCTCTTGGTCTGTCCATCCAAATCTCAGAGGTTGGTACCCAGGCAAATTACCAGAGTAAACTAACTGGCTCATCACAAGGTCTATCAGTTCTGATGCAAAAAGCATGGTGGTGGAGGTGCCTTGTATGCTTCGTAATTGTGAGATAACAGACATCAATGCAAGCACCATGCAAAGGCACATTAGACATGCCTGGAATGGTGGCCTGAAAAAAAGTGGAAGCAGACCCGATTTCAATATGGTCATAAAGTGTGTCGAATCAAGCCAATAGACTAGGCTCAGATAAGTGTAAATGGGTCAGGAAGAAACAGGGAAAAAAAGGGGCTAATAGATCAAGACGTTTATTTAACTTTTAAATTCAGTAGAGGAAGCCTGGTAATATGGGGTGATTTCACAGCTAAAGGCATTAGATATTTGATTAAGATTGATGGTGGTCTCAATATAGGGCTTTATGTGAGTATCCTACAAGATAATTTATTTCGTACACTTGAGTATTATGGGTATAAAAAGGACGACATAGTGTTGCAGCAGGACAACCTAAAGCATATGTCAGGGTTGGCAAAGAAATGTGTCATGGAAAAAAAAAAAAAAATCTATGAGATATTTCTCTGAAGGGACATACATCCATTCACCAACACTTAAGACATAGAATCAGTTGTAAATGGTCACTTGATAAAATTTATTCAGAAGATAAAGGAGCCCAAGACCCCCAGATGTTGAAAATTGGTTACAGATTGTAAGGGAAACAGCCTGTCTTAATTTTGTGTATAAAAAGGGGGATATCTGCCTTTCCTGCTATATCACACTGTGGTTACAAAGAATCTTGTCAGACAGTTCGGCTCCAATGAAAAATGATTAATATTTAGGTGTGCATCAGTCATGCAGTTATGAGAGTTACATCTATGGCATCAAAACCATTAGAGGAAGAACCTGAATATTTTCTCATAATTGTGAGGTCAAACCTTCATTCACAAATCTGACAACTATACCATACAAGCCACATCATGTTTCCTATCAATGAATAGATAAATTCATGATGGGAAAAATGACAGTAATATCTCTTTCCTGTGACCCCCAAGGTCCAAAATATCTTGGAAATTGGAGTAACGATGAAGAGACATGACAAAAATATTCATAACTAATCATATGCTAAATATTTGCAAGACAAACTTGTGTATGAGATATCCACGATTGATAGTCTATAAAATGAAGATAGTCTCACGGTCAAAGCTGAAGTCGATGGTGAAATATGGAGCCTAAAAGTGGAAAGTTGAAAGCATTGTTAACATTTTCCTCATCAGCATATTTTCCTATTTACGAAGGATACCTTTACACACCAATCTCACCAAAAAATAATTTGATAAGTGTCCAGGGCCGCGGAGGGCGCTGTAAGAAAATGCATCTGCCAGACGACTTCACTGGCTTCAAACAAGCTACATTTGCCTTCAAATCAGCCCTCATCTCTGCTAAACAGACCTACTTCACAAACCTTGTATTTTCACTATTCCACAACCTCAAACAACTGTTCAGTACATTCAACTCTCTCCTCCGCCCACCACTGCCCCCTCCGACCGCCTTCATCTCTGCTGAGGACTTCGCCACATACTTCAAAAATAAGATCGACCAAACAAGGCAGACCTTTACTGTTCCACCACCACAACCCCTCCATATACCAGACCTCTGCCCTTCCTTCACAATCTCCCTCTCCAACATCACTGATGGAGAGCTTACTTGTCTCCTCTCTAAATCACTCCTCACCACCTGTGCACTTGACCCCATCCCTTCCCACCTCCTCCCAACCTTGCTAACATGCTCATTCCAGCCCTAATCCATTTCTTCAACCTATCTCTAACTACTGGTACCTTACCCTCTGCTTTCAAGCATGCCACCATCACACCCATCTTCAAACAGCCAAACTTTGACCCAACTGCTATGCCCAGCTATCGCCCCATATTGCTGCTCCTGTTTGCTTCAAAACTCCTCGAGCAGCATGTCCATGCTCAAATTTCCTCCCACCCCTCATTTAACTCTCTCCTTGACAACCTCCAATCTGGCTTCCATCCCTACCACTCTACCTAAACTGCAGTGACTTACTCACTGCCAGAGCTAACAGACATCTCTCCATCCTCCTCCTTCTAGACCTGCCCTCTGCCTTCGTCACAGTCGACAAGTCCCTCCTACTACAGATCCTCTCTTCCCTTGGCATCAAAGACCTTGCCCTCTCCTTGATCACCTCATACATTTTCGACCGCACATTTAGCGTTTCCCACTCCCACACTACCTCCTCATCCCACCCTCTCTCTGTTGGAGTCCCACAAAGTTTTGTCCTGGGGCCCCTACTTTTTTCTATCTATACCCCTGGCCTAGGACAAATCATAAAGTCCCATGGCTTCAAGTACCATCTGTACATGGACGACACTCAGATCTACCTCTCTGGCCCAGACGTTACCTCTCTACGGTCCAGAATCCCGGAATGTCTATCAGCCATATCTTCCTTCTTCACCTATCGCTTCCTAAAACTCAATGTAGACAAAACCGAACTCATCATCTTTTCTCCATTTCATATATCTTCCCTACCCGATCTATCTATTATGGAAAAAGACATAATGCGCTCTCCTGCACCCGAAATCTGGTGCCTTGGAATAACCCTCGACTCTGCTCTGTTCTTCCAACCGCACATTCAAACTCTTGCCACCTCCTTTTGCCTCCAGCTCAAAAATATTTCCAGAATTCATCCCTTCTTCAGCCCTCAATCTACTAAAACTCTTGTACATGCTCTCATCATCTCCCACCTCGATTACTGGAATATTCTCCTCTGTGGCCTCCCTACTAACTCTCTTGCACCTCTCCAATCTGTCCTCAACTCTGCTGCCCAATTAATCCTCCTCTCTCCTCACTACTTCTCTGTTTCTCCCCTCTGCAGTTCAAGCTACTACCACTGACCTTCAAAGCCATCCATAACCTGCCTAATATCTCTGAACTAATCTCCCAATATCTTCTCTCATGTAGCATAGTAACATAGTTTGATCCACCCAAAACCTCATTTTCTTCTCCACACTCATTCGTTCCTCACACATACACCTCCAAGATTTCTCCCGAATGTCCCCCATTCTCTGGAATTCTACGCCACAACACGTCCGATTATCCACCACACTCGGATCCTTCAGAGGGAAACTGAAAACCCATCTCTTCAGGAAAGCTTACAGTCTGCAATGACCACGGTGCCACCTCACCACCACCAGAACTGACGCCTCAACACCACCAGAGCTGCCGCACCCCGACCTTCTGTCTCCTCCCCACTATCCTGTAGAATGCAAGTCCCCAAGGACAGGGTCCTCTCCCCCTGTACCAGTCTGTCATTGTTAATTTGTTTACTGTAAACTATATCTATAATTTTGTATGTAACCCCTTTTCATGTACAGCACCATGGAATTAATGGTGCTATATAAATTAATAATAATAGTTATCCAAGAATACTTACAAATAATTGTAATTAATTAATTTTCCCAAGTATTGTTATGAAGTACTTTTTGAAGACTGTCTAGTGAACACAGTTTCAGTATAAATCTATATTATCATTTATTATCATCAAATACTGACAAAAAAACACAATTCAATATAACATTGTCACACATAATGCCATTAAGATGATCAAGGACAATAGTACATCTAGACCTTATTTTGCCGTGGACCCAACTGCTAAAAAGGGAAACCCATCTATTAAGTAAGCCATAGTAAATTGGGTGCTCTGTCGACGATCCAGTATTTCTTTAGTAAATGATTATACATTTGATTGTAGAAGAAAACTGTTGGTCTACAAAAAAGGGTGAACAAATCATAAGAGATCTGGCCATCCAGGTTTCCAGATCGATCCGTCTGATTACAGCCATTTATATTAAAGCCCATTAAGCCCATGACCAGAGGGTAATTAAATACAAATTTCAATTTAGGCTCTTGACAGCCATCTTCCAAGTAAATCTAACAAAGTAATATGAATCAATTTGGGGCAGATCATCAGTCATGGTCACTTTCAACTCATAGGCTGCAATATTGAAGTTATCAGTATTTGTTAGAGAACAACCCTTAATAAATGCTACACTGTAATTTTTGAGAATATAAACCCAATTTATTATAGTTCTTTCAAACTAAGAAATGCTAAAATGAAAAGTGTCAGAATTTGGCTTCTGTGGCAGAATATACTACTAACTTCATAACATTAGTGGGAGCCTGAAGGAAATACTGAGTTAATCCATTTAAATGCTAATTAGTGTACTAACTGCAGATTACCAATGGGGATTATCTCAAAGGCCATTATTATTGTATTGTAGATCACTATCAAAACCAGGGGTTAACATTTTGCATAATATTACCAGGTCACATTACATGTAATTATTCCAAGAAAAAGTCAACAGAAGAGACACCCTTTTGGATCCACTTCTACACTACGGTCTTAACTCACATTAAAGGGATCAGCCAGTCCAGCACCTTTATTTTCAATTTCTTTATTAAGACAGTAGCCATCTTGGAGGTATATTTGAGAATGTTATCATGTAAGAATACTGCCCTGCAGCCCAGTTTCCAAAAAAGGGGATCATACTCTGCTTCATTGTGGTATACAGTCATGGCCAAAAGTTTTGAGAATGATACAAATATTAATTTTAACAAAGTCTACTGCTTCAGTTTTTCTAATGGCAATTTGCATATACTCCAGAATGTCATAAAAAGTGATCAGCTTAACAGCAATTACTTGCTAAGTCAATATTTGCCTAGAAAATTAACTTTAACCCCCAAAACACATTTCAACATCATTGCAGTCCTGCCTTAAAAGGAGCAGCTAACATCGTTTTAGTGATTGTTCCATTAACACAGGTGTGGGTGTTGATGAGGACAGGGCTGGCAAACAATCAGTCATGATTAAGTAAGAATGACACCACTGGACACTTTAAAAGGAGGCTGGTGCTTGGTATCATTGTTTCTCTTCAGTTAACCATGGTTATCTCTAAAGAAACACGTGCAGCCATCATTGCACTGCACAAAAATGTCCTAACAGGGAAGAGTATCGCAGCTAGAAAGATTGCACCTCAGTCAACAATCTATCGCATCATCAAGAACTTCAAGGAGAGAGCTTCCATTGTTGCCAAAAAGGCTCCAGAGCGCCCAAGAAAGACCAGCAAGCACCAGGACCGTATCTTAAAACTGTTTCAGCTGCGGGATCGGACTACCAGCAGTGCCGAGCTCGCTCAGGAATGGCAGCAGGCTGGTGTGAGTGCTTCTGCACGCACTGTGAGGCGGAGACTCTTTGAGCAAGGCCTGGTTTCAAGGAGGGCAGCAAAGAAGCCACTTCTCTCCAGAAAAAACATCAGGGACCGACTGATATTCTGCAAAAGGTACAGGGAGTGGACTGCTGAGGACTGGGGTAAAGTAATTTTCTCTGATGAATCCTCTTTTCGATTGTTTGGGACATCTGGATAACAGCTTATTCGGAGAAGAAGAGGTGAGCGCTACCACCAGTCTTGTCTCATGCCAACTGTAAGGCATCCTGAAACCATTCATGTGTGGGGTTGCTTCTCAGCCAAGGGAATTGGCTCACTCACAGTCTTGCCTAAAAACACAGCCATGAATAAAGAATGGTACCAGAATGTCCTCCAAGAGCAACTTCTCCCAACCGTCCAAGAGCAGTTTGGCGCCCAACAATGACTTTTCCAGCATGATGGAGCACCTTGCCATAAAGCAAAGGTGATAACTAAATGGCTCAGGGAACAAAACATAGAGATTTTGGGTCCATAGCCTGGAAACTCCCCAGATCTTAATCCCATTGAGAACTTGTGGTCAATCATCAATAGACGGGTGGACTAACAAAAACCAACAAATTCTGGCAAAATGCAAGCATTGATTATGCAAGAATGGACTGCTATCAGTCAGGATTTGGTCCAGAAGATGATTGAGAGCATGCCAGGGAGAATTGCAGAGGTCCTGAAGAAGAAGCGTCAACACTGCAAATATTGACTTGCTGCATTAACTCATTCTAACTGTCAATATAACCTTTTGGTACTCATAATATGATTGCAATTATATTTCTGTATGTGATATAAACATCAGACAAACACAAATAAAAACCAGAGGGCAGCAGATCATGTGAAAATATAATTTTGGTGTCATTCTCAAAACTTTTCGCCATGACTGTAGTATATGTTGGCATTCATGGTTTCCTTAATGAACTTTAGCTCTCCACATTCAGCAGCACTTATGCAGCCCCAAACCATGACATTCTCAGTATAATGCTTGACGATAGGCAAGACACACTTGTCTATGTTCTCCTCATCTGGTTGCTGCCACACACACTTGGCACTATCTGAATCAAATAATTTTATCTTGGTTTTATCAGATTACAGGACTTGGTACCAGTAATCCACATCCTTAAGGTAGTGTCACAAGTGGCGATGTCGCCCGCGACATCGCCGAAAAGTGACGTAACAGCGATGTCGCGGGCGATATCACAAGTGCGTCGCGCTGTGTGACAGAGCGCGCAACTGCAAATTATCGCTGGTCGCAAGTTGACAGGTTTATGAACATGTTCATAAACCTGTCAACCTGTGACCAGCGATTAGGCTGGATCGCACGTCTGACACTGTTGGCGGCGCGATCCAGCCTATATCGCAGCGTTGCTGAGGATCGCTCGCTGGGCTGAGCCCAGCCCAGCGAGCGACTGCTCCGCCCGCATCGCCACCACGTCACCGGCAACGTCGTGCTTTGTGACAGCTGGCCTGCGATGTCGCCCGCGACATCGGTGTACATCACTTTTCGGCGATGTCGCGGGCGACATCACCAGGTGTGACAGTACCTTTAGTCTGCTTGTCTTCGGTAAACTGTTTCCTGGCTCCCCTTTAGAGAAAGGCTTCATACTGGGATGACAGCAATGCAGACCAATTTGATGCAGTGTGCATCGTATGGTCTGAGCACAAACAGGCTGACCACCAACCGTTTAACTTCTGCAGCAATGCTGGTAGCGCTCTATTTTTAAAGGAAAACCCCTGGATATGATGCTGAGTACATGCACTAAACTTCTTTGGTCGACCATGTTGAGTTCTGTTCTGAGTGGAACTTCTCTTGTTAAACCGATGTATGGCCTTGGCCACAGTTCTGCAGCTCAGTTTTAAGGTGCTAGCAATCTTCTTATAGCCTAGGTCAGTGATGGTGAACCTATGGCACGCTTGCCAGGGATGGCACCCAGAGCCCTCCCTGCTGGCATGTGGCCTAACCTCTCACTGCTGCTTTGAACTGCTGGCACCATCGCGCTAGCAGTTCAAAGCTGTCGGTTCGGAGGAGGCATTTTTACTTACTCCGACACTCCTAGGCCGCCACCGCCGCATGATGTCATGTGGCGGCGCCAGAGCCTTGTGACCATGCGGTCATGAGACCACGCTCAGCTGAGCACACATGACGCCGGCACCCCAGAAGACTTGAGTGGATGAGTAGCGTCTGCTTTTGATTGCTTCTCCCTGGCTGGGTCTGCAATGCAGAAGGCTAGGGATAAGCAATCAAAGGCGGTGCTTCTGTCGCACCCCAGGTTGTGGGGTACTCGGGTATCAGGCAGCAGGAAGAGGTTAACTTTGTCACAGGGAATGGCGCCTGATCCCGTATCCTGGGGGCTATGCTCTTGAAAAGGGGAATTATTTACAAGGATTATGTACAAGTTTGTCGTGACGCCACCTGCAGTACCTGGTGAGATATCACCAGCACCGCCACAGTCTTCCGGAGGTCGGTGGTATTGCAGCAGTGATGGTGTAGTCCTCCGCAGGCAGGACTGGGACCTCCGGGGCAGCGTAGTGAGGGTGAGCAGGGTGTAGTGGAGCTGAGATGGCACAGGGAGAGTTGGAATAGTCTATAGAGGGACACTGTGAGTGAAGGGAAGAATGCACGCACACAGAAGCAGTCTCTTTTACCTTTTACTGATGGTTGTCAGGTAAATGATGCAGGGCACTGACGGGTGACCGGGCTGCACAGTGGGTTCCCACAGCAAGTGGGTATAAGGCCTCCTCTGTTTGTGTAGTTGCTGAAGCACAGCCTGCTGTAGCCTGACTTGCCTCCATTCTGTTAATTTTTTCTGCCTCTCTCCTCCTGTGCGGTCCCAGGATGACACTCTCTGGACACTGCAGCGACCTGCTGTTCCTATTTCCCTCTCTTGACCCTCCCGGGAGACCGGGTATCTGGAGCTTCCACGGTGCGACAGGGTTTTCTGTGGGCCTATAGTCCCCCCACAGCTGCGGATCCCCAATATCTGTCTTTCTCCCTGAACAAACTCTTGCCCGAGCTACTTGTTCCCTTCTTCTATTCCTGCTCTGAGCTCCCTGCCTTCAGTCCCACTTAGGCTGTGGGACGCTGAAGGGCCACTCCAGGTCACTGGCTTGGGCCTGTACGCAGCACCGAACGCCAGAACTTCCTTGCAGCTCTTTTAGCGTCTGCACACACTCTGACTAGCTCCTCACCAGCAGCAGTATATATAGGGGATCTTGCCTAAGGTCAGTAAGTGGTGCTGCCCCTACTGTGCCGGGGTGGAAGGTGTTGCTCGTAGTAGGTACCTGCTGTGGAAACCCAGCTGTGCATTAGAGAGATCTGTGATTACCTGCGTAACCAGGGCGCCACACTTCACATCAGCTGTTCTGCCGACGAGTGCATCAGCCGAGGGAACAGTGGACAGTGCAGGTGGGAATGTGTGTGTGGTGTGTGTAGTGTGTGTGTGTGTGTGTGGTGTGTGTGGTGTGTGTGTGTGTGTGTTTTTGTGGTTCGTGTGCAGTTGATGTGTGGTGTGTGGATGATGGTGATGGTGGCTGTGTGTGGATGATGATGAGGTTGATGGTGGCTGTGTGTGGATGATGGTGATGGTGGCTCTGTCTGGATGATGGTGATGGTGGCTGTGTGTGAATTATGGTGATGGTGGCTGTTTGTCGATGATGATGATGGTGGCTGTGTCTGGATGATGGTGGCAGTGTGTGGATGATGGTGGCTTTGTGTGGATGATGGTGGCGGTGGCTGTGTGTGGATGATGATGGCAGTGGCTGTGTTTGAATGATGGTGACGGTGGATGTGTGTGGATGATGATGATGGTGATGGTGGCTGTGTCTGGATGATGATGATGATGATGATGATGATAATTATAGTGGCTGTGTGTGGATGGTGATCATGGTGATTGTGACTGTATGTGGATGATGGTGATGACAGCTATGTGTGTGCATGATAATGATGGTGGCTGCAAGACAGCAGAATTTCACTGTTAGTCTCAGCCTAATTGTCGCTCTGGACAGACACTTGTCTATTCAGAGCGATGAAGCAATAAAAAAATTTTGTCTGTGTTTTTTTTTATGTTTACTAGAAATTCATGGTGGCCATGGCTAATTTGCCATGATGCCATGAATTTCGGGCTTAGCATCAGCTGAGAATACAAAGCTGGTATCAACCCATTTTTTTAACCCAGCGTGCCACCCCCCACCAGGGCCGCTAGAAGAGCCAGGTAAAGCGCCTGGAAATAGCACTATGATGAATGTGCCATTTGCAGGGGCAGCTGCAGACTGTGGTTTTCAGCATGGGGGCCCAGAACGCTTGGGCCTTACCATGCTGAGAATCCCAACCCCCAGCTTTTTGGTTTTACCTGTCTGGCGATCAAAATATGGCTGGAGCCCATGCATTTTTTTTCATTATTTATTTAAATAATTAAGAAAAAAATATTGGGCTTCTCTGTATTTTGATTGTCAGCCAAAGTAAAGCCAGGCAGCTGAGGATGGCAGCCCGTAGCTGTCTGCTTTATCTGTGCTGAGAAAAATACAGCAGAGTGCTACATCATTTTTAAAAATTATTTATTTTTACACTACTTTATGTGTGAGGTGCCCAACAGCCAATCACAGACGCTCTGACAGAGAATGGGCATTTGATTGGCTGATGGACCAACCTGAAATTTTGCCAATATATTCTAATCTAGATGCTAGGATGAATGGGCAGCCAATGCCAAACACCCACTTTT
>JARQOC010000003.1:630972196-631037612 GCA_033576535.1 Allobates femoralis
GAAGAGAAAGGAGCCCAAGACCCCCTGATGTTGAAAATTGGTTACAGATTGTAAGGGAAACAGCCTGTCTTAATTTTGTGTATAAAAAGGGGGATATCTGCCTTTCCTGCTATATCACACTGTGGTTACAAAGAATCTTGTCAGACAGTTCGGCTCCAATGAAAAATGATTAATATTTAGGTGTGCATCAGTCATGCAGTTATGAGAGTTACATCTATGGCATCAAAACCATTAGAGGAAGAACCTGAATATTTTCTCATAATTGTGAGGTCAAACCTTCATTCACAAATCTGACAACTATACCATACAAGCCACATCATGTTTCCTATCTATAAATAGATAAATTCATGATGGGAAAAATGACAGTAATATCTCTTTCCTGTGACCCCCAAGGTCCAAAATATCTTGGAAATTGGAGTAACGATGAAGAGACATGACAAAAATATTCATAACTAATCATATGCTAAATATTTGCAAGACAAACTTATGTATGAGATATCCACGATTGATAGTCTATAAAATGAACATAGTCTCACGGTCAAAGCTGAAGTCGATGGTGAAATATGGAGCCTAAAAGTGGAAAGTTGAAAGCATTGTTAACATTTTCCTCATCAGCATATTTTCCTATTTACGAAGGATACCTTTACACACCAAGCTCACCAAAAAATAATTTGATAAGTGTCCAGGGCCGCGGAGGGCGCTGTAAGAAAATGCATCTGCCAGACGACTTCACTGGCTTCAAACAAGCTACATTTGCCTTCAAATCAGCCCTCATCTCTGCTAAGCAAACCTACTTCACAAACCTTGTATTTTCACTATTCCACAACCTCAAACAACTGTTCAGTACATTCAACTCTCTCCTCCGCCCACCAATGCCCCCTCCGACCGCCTTCATCTCTGCTGAGGACTTCGCCACATACTTCAAAAATAAGATCGACCAAACAAGGCAGACCTTTACTGTTCCACCACCACAACCCCTCCATATACCAGACCTCTGACCTTCCTTAACAATCTCCCTCTCCAACATCACTGATGGAGAGCTTACTTGTCTCCTCTCTAAATCACTCCTCACCACCTGTGCACTTGACCCCATCCCTTCCCACCTCCTCCCAACCTTGCTAACATGCTCATTCCAGCCCTAATCCATTTCTTCAACCTATCTCTAACTTCTGGTACCTTACCCTCTGCTTTCAAGCATGCCACCATCACACCCATCTTCAAACAGCCAAACTTTGACCCAACTGCTATGCCCAGCTATCGCCCCATATTGCTGCTCCTGTTTGCTTCAAAACTCCTCGAGCAGCATGTCCATGCTCAACTTTCCTCCCACCTCTCATTTAACTCTCTCCTTGACAACCTCCAATCTGGCTTCCATCCCTACCACTCTACCTAAACTGCCGTGACCAAAATTACTAATGACTTACTCACTGCCAGAGCTAACAGACATCTCTCCATCCTCCTCCTTCTAGACCTGCCCTCTGCCTTCGTCACAGTCGACAAGTCCCTCCTACTACAGATCCTCTCTTCCATTGGCATCAAAGACCTTGCCCTCTCCTTGATCACCTCATACATTTTCGACCGCACATTTTGCGTTTCCCACTCCCACACTACCTCCTCATCCCACCCTCTCTCTGTTGGAGTCCCACAAAGTTTTGTCCTGGGGCCCCTACTTTTTTCTATCTATACCCCTGGCCTAGGACAAATCATAAAGTCCCATGGCTTCAAGTACCATCTGTACATGGACGACACTCAGATCTACCTCTCTGGCCCAGACGTCACCTCTCTACGGTCCAGAATCCCGGAATGTCTATCAGCCATATCCTCCTTCTTCACCTATCGCTTCCTAAAACTCAATGTAGACAAAACCGAACTCATCATCTTTTCTCCATTTGATGTATCTTCCCTACCCGATCTATCTATTATGGAAAAATACATAATGCTCTCTCCTGCACCCGAAATCTGGTGCCTTGGAATAACCCTCGACTCTGCTCTGTTCTTCCAACCGCACATTCAAACTCTTGCCACCTCCTTTCGCCTCCAGCTCAAAAATATTTCCAGAATTCATCCCTTCTTCAGCCCTCAATCTACTAAAACTCTTGTACATGCTCTCATCATCTCCCACCTCGATTACTGGAACATTCTCCTCTGTGGCCTCCCTACTAACTCTCTTGCACCTCTCCAATCTGTCCTCAACTCTGCTGCCCAATTAATCCTCCTCTCTCCTCACTACTTCTCTGTTTCTCCCCTCTGCAGTTCAAGCTACTACCACTGACCTTCAAAGCCATCCATAACCTGCCTAATATCTCTGAACTAATCTCCCAATATCTTCTCTCATGTAACATAGTAACATAGTTTGATCCACCCAAAACCTCATTTTCTTCTCCACACTCATTCGTTCCTCACACATACACCTCCAAGATTTCTCCCGAATGACCCCATTCTCTGGAATTCTACGCCACAACACGTCCGATTATCCACCACACTCGGATCCTTCAGAGGGAAACTGAAAACCCATCTCTTCAGGAAAGCTTACAGTCTGCAATGACCACGGTGCCACCTCACCACCACCAGAACTGACGCCTCAACACCACCAGAGCTGCCGCACCCCGACCTTCTGTCTCCTCCCCACTATCCTGTAGAATGCAAGTCCCCAAGGACAGAGTCCTCTCCCCTCTGTACCAGTCTGTCATTGTTAATTTGTTTACTGTAAACTATATCTATAATTTTGTATGTAACCCCTTTTCATGTACAGCACCATGGAATTAATGGTGCTATATAAATTAATAATAATAGTTATCCAAGAATACTTACAAATAATTGTAATTAACTAATTTTTCACAAGTATTGTTATGAAGTACTTTTTGAAGACTGTCTAGTGAACACAGTTTCAGTATAAATCTATATTATCATTTATTACCATCAAATACTGACAAAAAAACACAATTCAATATAACATTGTCACACATAATGCCATTAAGATGATCAAGGACAATAGTGCATCCAGACCTTATTTTGCCGTGGACCCAACTGCTAAAAAAGGAAACCCATCTATTAAGTAAGCCATGGTAAATTGGGTGCTCTGTCGACAATCCAGTATTTCTTTAGTAAATGATTATACATTTGATTGTAGAAGAAAACTGTTGGTCTACAAAAAAGGGTGAACAAATCATAAGAGATCTGGCCATCCAGCTTTCCAGATCGATCCGTCTGATTACAGCCATTTATATTAAAGCCCATTAAGCCCATGACCAGAGGGTAATTAAATACAAATTTCAATTTAGGCTCTTGACAGCCATCTTCCAAGTAAATCTAACAAAGTAATATGAATCAATTTGGGGCAGATCATCAGTCATGGTCACTTTCAACTCATAGGCTGCAATATTGAAGTTATCAGTATTTGTTAGAGAACAACCCTTAATAAATGCTACACTGTAATTTTTGAGAATATAAACCCAATTTATTATAGTTCTTTCAAACTAAGAAATGCTAAAATGAAAAGTGTCAGAATTTGGCTTCTGTGGCAGAACATACTACTAACTTCATAACATTAGTGGGAGCCTGAAGGAAATACTGAGTTAATCCATTTAAATGCTAATTAGTGTACTAACTGCAGATTACCAATGGGGATTATCTCAAAGGCCATTATTATTGTATTGTAGATCACTATCAAAACCAGGGGTTAACATTTTGCATAATATTACCAGGTCAGATTACATGTAATTATTCCAAGAAAAAGTCAACAGAAGAGACACCCTTGTTGGATCCACTTCTACACTACGGTCTTAACTCACATTAAAGGGATCTGCCAGTCCAGCACCTTTATTTTCAATTTCTTTATTAAGACAGTGGTCATCTTGGAGGTATATTTGAGAATGTTATCATGTAAGAATACTGCCCTGCAGCCCAGTTTCCAAAAAAGGGGATCATACTCTGCTTCATTGTGTTATACAGTCATGGCCAAAGGTTTTGAGAATGATACAAATATTAATTTTAACAAAGTCTACTGCTTCAGTTTTTCTAATGGCAATTTGCATATACTCCAGAATGTCATAAAAAGTGATCAGCTTAACAGCAATTTCTTGCTAAGTCAATATTTGCCTAGAAAATTAACTTTAACCCCCAAAACACATTTTAACATCATTGCAGTCCTGCCTTAAAAGGAGCAGCTAACATCGTTTTAGTGATTGTTCCATTAACACAGGTGTGGGTGTTGATGAGGACAGGGCTGGCGAACAATCAGCCATGATTAAGTAAGAATGACACCACTGGACACTTTAAAAGGAGGCTGGTGCTTGGTATCATTGTTTCTCTTCAGTTAACCATGGTTATCTCTAAAGAAACACGTGCAGCCATCATTGCACTGCACAAAAATGGCCTAACAGGGAAGAGTATCGCAGCTAGAAAGATTGCACCTCAGTCAACAATCTATCGCATCATCAAGAACTTCAAGGAGAGAGCTTCCATTGTTGTCAAAAAGGCTCCAGGGCGCCCAAGAAAGACCAGTAAGCGCCAGGACCGTATCTTAAAACTGTTTCAGCTGCGGGATCGGACTACCAGCAGTGCCGAGCATGCTCAGGAATGGCAGCAGGCTGGTGTGAGTGCTTCTGCACGCACTGTGAGGCGGAGACTCTTTGAGCAAGGCCTGGTTTCAAGGAGGGCAGCAAAGAAGCCACTTCTCTCCAGAAAAAACTTCAGGGACCGACTGATATTCTGCAAAAGGTACAGGGAGTGGACTGCTGAGGACTGGGGTAAAGTCATTTTCTCTGATGAATCCCCTTTTCGATTGTTTGGGACATCTGGATAACAGCTTATTCGGAGAAGAAGAGGTGAGCGCTACCACCAGTCTTGTCTCATGCCAACTGTAAGGCATCCTGAAACCATTCATGTGTGGGGTTACTTCTCAGCCAAGGGAATCGGCTCACTCACAGTCTTGCCTAAAAAACACAGCCATGAATAAAGAATGGTACCAGAATGTCCTCCAAGAGCAACTTCTCCCAACCGTCCAAGAGCAGTTTGGCGCCCAACAATGCCTTTTCCAGGATGATGGAGCACCTTGCCATAAAGCAAAGGTGATAACTAAATGGCTCAGGGAACAAAACATAGAGATTTTGGGTCCATTGCCTGGAAACTCCCCAGATCTTAATCCCATTGAGAACTTGTGGTCAATCATCAATAGACGGGTGGACTAACAAAAACCAACAAATTCTGGCAAAATGCAAGCATTGATTATGCAAGAATGGACTGCTATCAGTCAGGATTTGGTCCAGAAGATGATTGAGAGCATGCCAGGGAGAATTGCAGAGGTCCTGAAGAAGAAGAGTCAACACTGCAAATATTGACTTGCTGCATTAACTCATTCTAACTGTCAATATAACCTTTTGGTACTCATAATATGATTGCAATTATATTTCTGTATGTGATCTAAACATCAGACTAACACAAATAAAAACC
Source organism: Allobates femoralis (assembly GCA_033576535.1). Lineage (NCBI taxonomy): Eukaryota > Metazoa > Chordata > Amphibia > Anura > Aromobatidae > Allobates > Allobates femoralis. The sequence goes on from JARQOC010000003.1 coordinate 630,977,648, forward strand.
AGAGGGCAGCAGATCATGTGAAAATATAATTTTGGTGTTATTCTCAAAACTTTTCGCCATGACTGTAGTATATGTTGGCATTCATGGTTTCCTTAATGAACTTAAGCTCTCCACATTCAGCAGCACTTATGCAGCCCCAAACCATGACATTCTCGGTATAATGCTTGACGATAGGCAAGACACACTTGTCTATGTTTTCCTCATCTGTTTGCTGCCACACACACTTGGCACTATCTGAATCAAATAATTTTATTTTGGTTTTATCAGATTACAGGACTTGGTACCAGTAATCCACATCCTTAGTCTGCTTGTCTTCGGTAAACTGTGTCCTGGCTCCCCTTTAGAAAAGGCTTCATACTGGGATGACAGCCTTGCAGACCAATTTGATGCAGTGTACATCGTATGGTCTGAGCACTAACAGGCTGACCACCAACCGTTTAACTTCTGCAGCAATGCTGGTAGCGCTCTATTTTTAAAGGAAAACCCCTGGATATGATGCTGAGTACATGCACTAAACTTCTTTGGTTGACCATGTTGAGTTCTGCTCTGAGTGGAACTTCTCTTGTTAAACCGATGTATGGCCTTGGCCACAGTTCTGCAGCTCAGTTTTAAGGTGCTAGCAATCTTCTTATAGCCTAGGTCAGTGATGGTAAACCTATGGCACGCTTGCCAGGGATGGCACCCAGAGCCCTCCCTGCTGGCATGTGGCCTAACCTCTCACTGCCGCTTTGAACTGCTGGCACCATCGCGCTAGCAGTTCAAAGCTGTCGGTTCGGAGGAGGCATTTTTACTTACTCCGACACTCCTAGGCTGGCACCGCCGCATGATGTCATGTGGCGGCGCCAGAGCCTTGTGACCATGCGGTCATGAGACCACGCTCAGCTGAGCACACATGACCCCGGCACCCCAGAAGACTTGAGTGGATGAGTAGCGGCTGCTTTTGATTGCTTCTCCCTGGCTGGGTCTGCAATGCAGAAGGCTAGGGATAAGCAATCAAAGGCGGTGCTTCTGTCGCACCCCAGGGTGTGGGGTACTCGGGTATCAGGCAGCAGGAAGGGGTTAACTTTGTCACAGGGAATGGTGCCTAATCCCGTATCCTGGGGGCTATGCTCTTGAAAAGGGGAATTATTTACAAGGATTATGTACAAGTTTGTCGTGACGCCACCTGCAGTACCTGGTGAGATATCACCAGCACCGCTACAGTCCTCCGGAGGTCGGTGATATTGCGGCAGTGATGGTGTAGTCCTCCGCAGGCAGGACTGGGACCTCCGGGGCAGCGTAGTGAGGGTGAGCAGGGTGTAGTGGAGCTGAGATGGTACAGGGAGAGTTGGAATAGTCTATAGAGGGACACGGTGAGTGAAGGGAAGAATGCACGCACACAGAAGCAGTCTCTTTTACCTTTTACTGATGGTTGTCAGGTAAATGATCCAGGGCACTGACAGGTGACCGGGCTGCACAGTGGGTTCCCACAGCAAGTGGGTATAAGGCCTCCTCTGTTTGTGTAGTTGCTGAAGCACAGCCTGCTGTAGCCTGACTTGCCTCCATTCTGTTCATTTTTTCTGCCTCTTTCCTCCTGTGCGGTCTCCAGGATGACACTCTCTGGACACTGCAGCGACCTGCTGTTCCTATCTCCCTCTCTTGACCCTCCCGGGAGACCAGGTATCTGGAGCTTCCACGGTGCAATGGGGTTTTCTGTGGGCCTATAGTCCCCCCACAGCTGCGGATCCCCAATATCTGGCTTTCTCCCGGAACAAACTCTTGCCCGAGCTACTTGTTCCCTTCTTCTATTCCTGCTCTGAGCTCCCTGCCTTCAGTCCCACTTAGGCTGTGGGACGCTGAAGGGCCACTCCAGGTCACTGGCTTGGGCCTGTACGCAACATCGAACACCAGAACTTCCTTGCAGCTCTTTTAGCGTCTGCACACACTCTGACTAGCTCCTCCCCAGCAGCAGTATATATAGGGGATCTTGCCTAAGGTCAGTAAGTGGTGCAGACCCTACCGTGCCGGGGTGGAAGGTGTTGCTCGTAGTAGGTACCTACTGTGGAAACCCAGCTGTGCATTAGAGAGATCTGTGGTTACCTGCGTAACCAGGGCACCACACTTCACATCAGCTGTTCTGCCGACGAGTGCATCAGCCGAGGGAACAGTGGACAGTGCAGGTGGGAATGTGTGTGTGGTGTGTGTAGTGTGTGTGTGTGGTGTGTGTGGTGTGTGTGTGTATGTGTGTGTTTTTGTGGTTGGTGTGCAGTTGATGTGTGGTGTGTGGATGATGGTGATGGTGGCTGTGTGTGTGGATGATGATGAGGTTGATGGTGGCTGTGTGTGGATGATGGTGATGGTGGCTGTGTCTGGATGATGGTGATGGTGGCTGTGTGTGAATTATGGTGATGGTGGCTGTTTGTCGATGATGATGATGGTGGCTGTGTCTGGATGATGGTGGCAGTGTGTGGATGATGGTGGCTTTGTGTGGATGATGGTGGCGGTGGCTGTGTGTGGATGATGATGGCAGTGGCTGTGTTTGAATGATGGTGACCGTGGCTGTGTGTGGATGATGATGATGGTGATGGTGGCTGTGTCTGGATGATGATGATGATGATGATGATAATTATAGTGGCTGTGTGTGGATGATGATCATGGTGATTGTGACTGTATGTGGATGATAGTGATGACAGCTATGTGTGTGCATGATAATGATGGTGGCTGCAAGACAGCAGAATTTCACTGTTAGTCTCAGCCTAATTGTCGCTCTGGACAGACACTTGTCTATTCAGAGCGATGAAGCAATAAAAAAATTTTGTCTGTGTTTTTTTTTATGTTTACTAGAAATTCTTGGTGGCCATGGCTAATTTGCCATGATGCCATGAATTTCGGGCTTAGCATCAGCTGAGAATACAAAGCTGGGATCAACCCATTTTTTTTACCCAGCGTGCCACCCCCCACCAGGGCCACTAGAAGAGCCAGGTAAAGCGCCTGGAAATAGCACTATGATGAATGCGCCATTTGCAGGGGCAGCTGCAGACTGTGGTTTTCAGCATGGGGGCCCAGAAAGCTTGGGCCTTACCATGCTGAGAATCCCAACCCCCAGCTTTTTGGTTTTACCTGTCTGGCGATCAAAATATGGCTGGAGCCCATGCATTTTTTTCATTATTTATTTAAATAATTAAGAAAAAAATATTGGGCTTCTCTGTATTTTGATTGCCAGCCAAAGTAAAGCCAGGCAGCTGAGGATGGCAGCCCGTAGCTGTCTGCTTTATCTGTGCTGAGAAAAATACAGCAGAGTGCTACATCATTTTTAAAAATTGTTTATTTTTACACTACTTTATGTGTGAGGTGCCCAACAGCCAATCACAGACGCTCTGACAGAGAATGGGCATTTGATTGGCTGATGGACCAACCTGAAATTTTGCCAATATATTCTAATCTAGATGCTAGGATGAATGGGCAGCCAATGCCAAACACCCACTTTTCTGTGACAGCATCTGTGATTGGCTGTTGAGCCCTTCACAGATTGACTGACATCATAGTAATGTAAAAACAAATAATTAAAAAAAATAACATGGCATTCTGCTATATTTTTGATTCTCAGCGCAGTCAGCTATAGGCTGCTACTCTCACCTGCCTGGTCTTACCTTGGCTGGCAATCAAAATACAGGGAAGCCCAATTTTTTTTTAAATTTAAATTTAAAAAAAATGCATGGGCTTCAGCCATATTTTGATAGCCAGGTAAAACCAAATAGCTGGGGGATGGGATTCTCAGTGTGGTAAGGCCCAAACGTTTAGGGCCCCCCAAGCTAAAGCCCACAGCCACCCCTGGAAATGGCGCATTCATCGTAGCTTTACCTTGCTCTTCCAGTGGCCCTGGAAGTTGTCCTGAGACATAAAAGTACACAAAGTAAATGGGAGATGTTTATTACCATCCTGAATAGGACCTGTGCACAATATATACCCTATGGGAATAAGCATGCTAGAAATAGGAGGAAACCACTATGGCTAAATAAAGCGGTAAGGGGTGCAATAAGTGACAAAAAGAAAGAATTTAGGGAATTAAAGCAAGTAGGTAGTGATGAAGCATTAAATAAATACAGAAAATTAAATAACATTACTCCATCCTCCTCCTCCTTGACCTGTCTGGCGCCTGGAATCCCTCGGCATCACCCACCTTGCCCTCTCTTGGATCTCCTCATACCTATTGGACCGGACCTTCAGCGTCTCCCACTCCCACACCTCCTCCTCACCCTACCCCCTTTCTGTCGGAGTCCCCCAAGGTTCGGTCCTGGGACCCCTACTTTTCTCCATATACACTCTCGGCCTAGGGCAACTCATTGAGTCCCACGGCCTCCAGTACCACCTCTACGCCAACGACACCCAAATCTACCTGTCCGGCCCTGACATCACCTCCCTACTCTCCAAAATCCCACAATGCCTTTCCACCATCTCATCCTTTTTCTCTGCTCGCTTCCTTAAACTCAACATGGAAAAAACTGAATTCATAGTCTTCCCCCCAAGAAATTCCACCCCACCTCCCAACCTATCCATCTGTGTCAACGACTGCGCCCTCTCCCCAGTCCCCCAAGCCAAGTGCCTTGGGGTAATCCTTGACTCCTCCCTATCCTTCAAGCCCCATATCGAGGCCCTCACCACATCCCTCCGGCTCCAGCTCAAGAACATCTCGCGGATCCGCTCCTTCCTCACCCACGACACCACTAAAACACTCATTCATGCTCTTATCATCTCCCGCCTTGACTACTGCAACCTCCTTCTCAATGGCCTCCCGGCTAACTCCCTCACACCTCTCCAGTCTATCCTCAATTCCGCTGCCCGACTAATCTACCTGTCCTCCCGCTACTCCCCTGTCTCCCCTCTCTGCCAAGCCCTTCACTGGCTCCCCGCCTCCAAGAGATCCCAATTCAAAACACTAACCATGGCGTACAAAGCCATACACAACCTGGCCCCACCATACATCTCTGACCTGGTCTCCCGATACCTACCCTCACGCAACTTCCGCTCCTCCCAAGAACTCCTCCTCTGCTCCCCCCTCATCACCTCTTCGTACAACCGAGTCCAGGACTTCTCCCGGGCATCTGCCTTACTCTGGAACTCCCTGCCCGACCACGTCAGACACTCTCCTACCCTGAGAAGCTTCAAGTGTCACCTGAAGATTCACCTATTCTGTCAAGCCTACAACCTGCCATGAGACCCAGGCAACTGCCCCATACCTGACATTCCCCCATCCTACCGTATCCTAACCCACCCCTCATAGACTGTGAGCCCTCGTGGACAGGGTCCCTGCCCCTATTGTACCTGTACGTCCTGATCGCCTAGATTTAGTGTACTTGTTCTTGTCTCCCTTATCCTCATGTAAAGCGCCATGGAACCTAATGGCGCGATATAAATAAATAATAATAATAATTAATTATAACATCTGTAAAAAGCAAATCAAGGCAGCAAAGATTGAGACGGAGAGACTCATTGCCATAGAAAGTAAAAATAATCCCAAAATATTTTTAACTACATAAATAGCAAGAAACTAAAAAATGATGGTGTTGGCCCCTTTAAAAATAGTCTGGGTGAAATGGTGGATGAGGAAAAAGCCAATATGCTAAATGACTTTTTTTCAATAGTATTTACACAAGAAAATCCCATGACAGACAATATGATTAGTGATAACAAAAATTCTCAATTAAATGTAACCTGCTTAACCCAGCAGGAAGTATGGCATCGTCTAAAAATGACTAAAATTGACAAATCCCCGGGCCCGGATGGGATACACCCCAGAGTGCTGCAGGAATTAAGTACTGTCATAGATAGACCTTTATTATTACTATTTAAAGATTCCATAATAGCAGGGTCTGTACCACAGGACTGGCTTATAGCTAATGTGGTGCCAATATTCAAAAAGGGGACAAAAACTGAACTTGGAAATTAAAGGCCAGTAAGCTTAACCTCTACTGTGGGTAAAATCCTAGAAGGTTTTGTAAGAGATGCTATACTGGAGTATCCGAAGAAAAATACCCTCATTATCAACATGGTTTTACGAGGGACCGTTCCTGTCAAACTAATCTGATAAGCTTCTATGAAGAAGTTCTGGACTGGACCAAAGAAATGCAGTGGATGTGGTGTATATGGACTTTTCAAAAGCTTTTGATACGGTGCCACACAAAAGGTTGATACATAAAATGAGGGCAATGGGGATAGGGGAAAATATGTGTAAGTGGATTAAGAACTGGCTTAGTGATAGGAAACAAAGGGTGGTTATTAATGTAACACACTCAGAATGGGTCACCACAGGGGTCAGTGTTGGGCCCGCTTCTATTTAATATATTTATTAATGACCTTGTAGAAGGCATACAGAGTAGAATCTCAATATTTGCAGATGACACTAAACTCTGCAGGGTAATCAATACAGAGGAGGACAATTTTATATTACAGGAGGATTTATGTAAACTAGAAGCTTGGGCTGCTAAATGGCAAATGAGCTTTAATGGGAATAAATGTAAAGTCATGCACTTGAGCAGAGGAAACAAAAGGTATAATTATGTGTTTAATTGTAAAACACTGGGCAAAACTATCAATGAAAAAGACCTGGGTGTATGGATGATGACAAACTCACATTTAGTGGCCAGTGTCAGGCAGCTGCTGCAAAGGCAAATAAAATAATGGGATGCATTAAAAGAGGCATAGATGCTCATGAGGAGAACATAGTTTTACCTCTTTACAAGTCACTAGTGCGACCACACTTAGAATACTGTGTACAATTCTGGTCTCCGGTGTATAAGAAAGACATAGCTGAACTAGAGCAGGTCCAGAGAACAGCGACAAAAGTCATTACAGGACTAAGGGGTCTGCAATACCAAGACAGGTTAATAAACTTGGGGTTATTTATCTTGGAAAAACGAAGGCTTAGGGGTAATCTTATAATAATGTATAAATATATGAGGGGACAGTACAGAGACCTTATTACTCTTAGGCCTGAGAATGGGTGAAGGGGGCATCCTCTAAGTCTGAAGGAAAGAAGGTTTAATCATAATCACAGACGCGGATTCTTTACTGTAAGAGCAGTGAGACTATGGAACTCTCTGCCACATGATGTTGTAATGAGTGACTCACTACATTTAAGAAGGGCCTGGATGCCTTCCTTGAAAACTATAATATTACCAGTTATATATACTAGATTCTTTGATAGGGCGTTGATCCAGGGAACTAGTCAGATTGCCATATCTGGAGTCAGGAAGGAATTTTTTTCCCCAATGTGGAGCTTAGTGTTGCCACATGGGGTTTTTTTTGCCTTCCTTTGGATCAACATGTTAGGCTATGGGTTGAACTAGATGGACTTAAAGTCTTCCTTCAACCTTAAAAACTATGTTACTATGTTATGTTATGTTTTATTTTGCACGCACACTGCTGGTCCTCTTCCTCCATCCCAGACAGTGTCAATACTACTGTGGATGACCATAAAGCCATGCTGTTGCCTGGCAACCGTAAATGCACAGCAGCACATTACACGCCGTAGGCAATGGGGGAGAGACAGTGGACATGCATGGAAGTGCACCTCACTCCAAAACATCTATAAGTTATGAATTTTTGTAGTGTGCTACATCACATGGTAAGAACAGTCCAATAGACCCAAAAGCAATCATATACGTGACTTTATAATCAATCAAAGATGTGGGTCGGATGCTCTCCATAAATTCTGGATTTCACAGTTACATTCCTCAACTGCACTAAAGGTACATCAAATCCCACACATGGAACCTTCTTAGCAGGTATGGCCACAAGGGGCAAGGTTGGTTCAGGTCTTTCTCTAAGCCGTTTGCCCAACCTAATTGCAAGAGCTATTGCAGCCTCCAATGATTCCGGAGCAGCATACTGAGTTGTAGAGTCTCATTCCAAACCTCACCACTGCCCTCATCCCTGCCCTAACCCACCTCTTCAACCTATCACTCACTACTGGTGTCTTTCCCTCATCCTTCAAACACGCCTTGATCTCACCCATCCTCAAAAAACACTCCCTCGACCCATCATCCGTCGCCAACTACCGCCCAATATCCCTTCTCCCTTTCGCTTCCAAACTACTCGAACAACACGTCCACTCTGAACTGTCCTCCTACCTATCCTCCCTCTTCGACTGCCTGCAATCCGGTTTCCGACCTCACCACTCCACCGAAACAGCCCTTACTAAAGTCACCAATGACCTCCTGACTGCGAAGAGAAAAAAACACTACTCCGTCCTCCTCCTCCTCAACCTATCCGTCGCCTTCGACACAGTCAATCACTCCCTCCTACGCCAAATCCTTGAATCCCTTGGTATCACTGACCTCGCCCTCTCCTGGATCTCCTCATTCCTTATGGGCCGCACTTTCAGCGTCATCCACTCCCACACCTTTTCCTCGTCTTACCCCCTTACTGTCGGCATCCCCCAGGGATCGGTACTTGGACCGCTACTTTTCTCCATCTACACCCTCGGCCTAGGTCAACTCATCGAGTCCCATGGCCTCCAGTACCATCTCTACGCCTACGACACCCAGATCTACCTTTCCGGGCCCGACATCACCTCCCTTCTGTCCAAAATCCCCCAATGCCTGTCCGCCATCTCATCTTTCTTCTCTGCTCGCTTCCTCAAGTTGAACATGGCAAAAACAGAGTTCATTGTCTTCCCCCCAGCCACTCTCCCCCTCTGCCAGACCTGTCAATCCGAGTCAACGACTGCTCCATCTTCCCAGTCCCCCACGCAAAGTGCCTCGGGGTCACCCTCGACTCCTCCCTCTCCTTCAAGCCCCACATCCAAGCCCTCACCTCCTCCTGCCGACTCCAACTCAAGAACATCTCACGTAACCGCCCGTTTCTTAATCATGCCACTGCCAAAACTCTCGTCCACGCCCTCATCATCTCCCGCCTTGACTACTGCAACTTACTGCTCACCGGTCTCCCTGCCTACTCCCTTGCACCCCTCTGCTCTATCCTAAACTCAGCTGCCCATATAATCCACCTGCCTCCTCGCTACTCCCCTATCTCCCGTCTCCGCATGGCACTTCACTGGCTCCCCATCCCCCAAAGATCTAGTTTAAAATCCTAACCCTGACTTACAAAACCATCCACAACCTGTCCCCCCCTTACATCTCCGACATGGTCTCCCAATACCAACCTCCACGCAACCTACGCTCCTCACAAGAACTCCTCCTCTCCTCCCCCCTCATATCATCCTCCCACAACCACATACAAGACTCCCCTAGACTCTGGAAATCTCTCCCCCAGCACATCAGACACTCGCCTACCCTCAAGAGCTTCAAAAAGAACCTGAAAACTCATCTATTCCAACAAGCCTACAACCTATGATGAGACCAAGCGCTGCTCCACCACACACTTGGCGCTTCCCCCCCTATCGTGTCCTCCCCCACCCCTGTAGACTGTGAGCCCTCGTGGACAGGATCCTCTCCTGTCGTGTATCAGCAAACATTAACTGTTCATATGCACTGTACCTGTCCTTGTTACCCTCACTTCTTATGTAAAGCGCCATGGAACCAATGGCGCTATATAAATAAATAATAATAATAATAATAATAGAGTCTTGCAGCCTATGTGACAAACAAAGACAGAACTGACTCCTAAGTGCAGGGTCATTCTATTAAGTGTCAGTGGCCCATCTCCTGAACTCAGAACAATACTCCTCGACTGGCTGCGCTCCCTGCCTGAGCTTATGAAGTTTAGACTCAGCCAAGGAGACTCCATCAGCATCACCATATGCCAGGGTCGGAGCCACAAAAAACTCATCCGCAAATATAGAGAATCGGTCAGCAGAGAGAAGGTCCAGATCTGGGTATCCCTCTTAAGAAGGGAGAGTAAAATTCCCACACGCTGTTCGTCACTTCCTAAAGAAGGAGGGTGGAGCCTGATGTATAATGTACAGGATTCTCAGAACACTGTAAATTTATCTCTCCCCCGAAATATATTTTGAATTCTGGCACAGCCAGGGCTTGAGCCGTGGCCAGATACCCAACAACTTGCTGCAGCTGCTGTACCACCTGATTACGCAAGTTAGAAACCTACACAGAGAATTCCTCCACCAGGCTAGCAAAAGCTCATTTTGAAGCCATAATGTTTGGTGAATATGTCAAGAGTGGCTATAACGAACTAAGGAATTGGGGAGCAGGATGGCAATGATGGGCAAATGATAACTGGGAAGCTAGTCTGGCTCTGTAGACTGGGGGTTTAGTGGCTGACCCTGTTCCCAGAATTACCTCTAAAGATGAGGATGTCTGGGTCACCACCCTTGCCCTGCTCCTGACTATTCATAAGCTATAATCACCCTCATCTCCACCCGAGGATAAGCACTACAACTCCAGTAAGATGACAAACTTCAAGCTAAGCAACGCTTCAGCAGAACAGCACCCGGCATCTACACAGCACACAGTATTTGCAGAAAATGAACTCTTTCACCAACACAAGCTATTTGTTAATGAGAATATTTAAAGGCTGGGGGACTGGACAACCAAATCCCTTGACACACCCAGAAGCAGCATCTTACCTGTACCTGCAGAGCCACAGAAGGTAACCCTTAACAGGCTTAATGAATTACCTCTATTTAACTACTGCAGAGGAATTCACAGAGACTGCTCAGTCTACATGTGATATCGTTCAATGCAAGAAAGCTGAATATATTGTTTGTATTGCAAGGTGGTGACCAGCTACATTGTAAATGGCCGGTTTGTATTACAAAGATAGTTGTCCTCTGAGATGTAAACTTGGAGTTTCTACTCGGGTACTTGTTGTTCAATGAGTTTTCTTAGGTGTTCCAAGGGCCAGGTTAGAGAAAACTGGAGAGATGGGTGGGTGTGGACTTACACTACCTTCATCCATGGGTGTTTCATGTCTCTTAATGATGTTTGATTGTTTGACACATGGTTCTTTGTTGGAGGTAACTGGCCTCATAAGTGTGGCTCTGGGAAAGCTGGGCTGAACTCTACTGTGGGTAGACTTGCCTGAATGTTATGTTGTCTCTTTTATGTTGGGAATACTCCTGTTTGATTTACTCTTTACCGGTTTATGAAATTTTTAATACATCATCTGTACCCATCACATATAGTGAGTGAACTGTCTCAGTATGAAGCAGATGAAACCTACAAATAAATTGATAATATACCGTATATATAAAAAAGAAAAAAAGGATAAAAGATAAAGTTAAAAATTTATTAATGTCTATAATAAAAACCCAAAGAATGGGATGACAGCATCTTACCCATTTCGAGCGCACATTGTGCTCTTAATCATAGATCAAACCAACAATGAGAACACACACATAATCATCTTTTTCTAGCACATTGTGCAGATTTCTCTTTTTTCTTTTTTTGCATACTATTCCTGGGGTCCGCAGATGCAAGGCACCAGTGCGCTTTATGATGAAGAGGAATGATTTCAGTGCAAGGAGCCATTTAATATGCTTTTTTTGACAATTGATGTATAGAATTGACGTATGGGTAATGTATACATGTAGAGATATCAATTTATCAATTTTAAGTAATTAAAATATTTAATAGTAAACACTGTGTAATGGATGCAACATGAAATGAAAGAATGAATGCAGACGTTTCTGTGAATCTAAATGATGTTTATTCAAATTATTTTTGGGACACATTCCCAAGTATGTCACCAAAAATGCATCTGTTTTGGCAAAGGTGTATGTTTACTGCATTAATAAAAAAAAATTATGTATCTATGAATGTAATACAGTTAACATAACTGATGTAACTTCTAATCTATCTGTACAGTGGGGACAAAAAGTATTTAGTCAGGCAAAAATAGTGCAAGCTCTCCCACTTAAAAAGGTGAGAGAGGCTTGTAATTGACATCATAAGTAGACCTCAACTATGAGAGACAAAATGTGAAAATAAATCCTGAAAATCACATTGTTTGATTTAAAAAGAATTTTTTTTTCAAATTTTGGTGGAAAATAAGTATTTGGTCAATAACAAAAGTTTATCTCAATACTTTGTTATATATCCTTTGTTGGCAATGACAGAGGTCAAATGTGTTCTGTAAGTCTTCACATGGTTGGCACATACTGTTGATGGTATGTTGGCACATTCCTCCATGCAGATCTCCTCTAGAGCACTGATGTTTTGGGGCTGTCGCTGGGCAACACAGACTTTCAACTCCCTCCAAAGGTTTTCTATAGGGTTGAGATCTAAAGACTGGCTAGGCCACTCCAGGACCTTGAAATGCTTCTTACGAAGCCACTACTTCGTTGCCCTGGCAGTGTGTTTGGGATTATTGTCATGCTAAACGACCCAGCAACATTTGATCTTTAATGCCCTTGCTGATTGAAGGAGGTTTGCACACAAACTCTCATGATACATGGCCCCATTCATTCTTTCATGTACACATATAAGTCGTGCTGGTCCTTTGGCAGAGAAGCAGCCTCAAAGCATGATGTTGCCACCCCCATGCTTCACAATAGGTATGCTGTTCTGTGGATGCAACTCATCATTCTTTCTCCTCCAAATATGATGAGTTTTATTTCTACAAAACAGTTCTTCTTTGATTTCATCTGACCGTATGACATTCGACCAAAACTCTTCTGGATCATCCAAGTGCTCTTTGGCAAACTTCTGACGGGCCCAGACATGTAAGGGCTTAAGCAGGGGGCCATGTCTGGCACTGCAGGATCTGAGTCCCTGGTGATTTAGTGTGTTACTGATTGTAGCCTGTGTTACATTGGTCCCAGTTCTCTGCAGGTCATTCACTAGGTCCCCCATGTGGTTCTGGAATTTTTGATCACCGTTCTTGAGATCATTTTGACCCCACAGGGTGAGATCTTGCGTGGAGCGCCAGATCAAGGGAGTTTATCAGTGATTTTGTATGACTTCCATTTTCAAATTATCTGTCGCACAGTTAATTTCTTCACACTAAGCTGCTTGCCTATTGCAGATTCAGTATTCCTAACCTGGTGCAGGGCTACAATTTTGTTTCTGGGGTTCTTTGACAGCTCTTTGGTCTTCACCATAGTAGAGTTAGGAGTGTGACTGTTTGAGGTTGCGGACAGGTGTCTTTTATACTGGAAACAAGCTCAAACAGATACCAGGACTACAGGTAATGAGCGGAGAACAGAGGAGCCCCTTAAGGAAGAAGTTACAGGTGTGTGACGACCAGAAATTATGCTTGTTTGTAGGTTAACAAATACTTATTTTCCACTTGAAAAAAAAATTCTTCCAAATCATACAATGTGATTTTCTAGATTTGTTTTCTCATTTTGTCCCTCATAGTTGAGGTCTACCTATGATGTAAGTTACAGGCCTCTCTCATCTTTTTAAGTGGGAGAACTTGTGCAATTTTTGGCTGACTAAATACTTTTTTTCCCCCACTGTATATGGGCAGACTATTAAATGTCCAGAATGTGGGATTCATGAAAGATAAAAACGTCTTTATTTTTAGCAGCACTGGCAGGTCCACCTTGTGTATGACATCTGTTACAGGGTATGACATTTTATCCTTTGTGTGAGGCCAGAACCATCAATTTCTTCTCTTCTGCATGAAAATGACCATTGCTCAAGCCCACTCGATTCAAGTAATTAGTATAATGGAAGTCTATGGCAAACACAAACACTTCATGACCCATCAAATGTATAGGGAAGATGATTGGATGCATCTCTGACTCCCGGGTCAGTCTGGGAAGGCACATAGTTATTTTGCAATTCCCAGCCTAAATATCTTAGCTCACAAACACCCCAGAATTGGTGTATTATACTGGTATCTCCAATTCTGGCTGTTCACCGTGGCTCTTCCTGTTTGCACTGGTGGTGTGGCAATTGGGGTAATAGGTTAACAGGGTGGATGCCAGCTGTGTGAGGTCAGCTGGCATCAAGCTAAAGGCTTAGTAATGAATAGACATCTATCAAACAGCCCCATAACTAACACAGTAAGTGTCAACTTAAAAAAACACACCTATACAGCAAAAAAGTAGTTTATTTGAATAGAGATTATCTCACACTTTCCCTCGCAAACCAATTTATGAAAAAAATATGTTCCCATGAAGTTCCAATGTAATCCACGATCCATGACTGCAGCTGCGGCGACTGTGAATAGCAATAAAATACAGATATTCACAGGTGCCGGGTACCAACTACAACTTCCATCAGAACTGCCGACTCAATCATGTAGCATTGAAAAGCATTATCTTTGTATCTAGCATGCCAACAAATTTTAGAGCAGCAGTAGCTCTGGACAGGCCTCTGTAATCACGGGAACGGGGCGACAACACCCTCTGCCCCCCTGTAACTAAGCTATTGATTCACACCAAAAGTGCTTGACCATCAATGTAAGTCTGCCTGAAAATCATTTGAAAATGAGATCATCTCTACTGTTAACCTGATATACATACCTGCATAGATATATATTGTATTCACGAAGACCAATAACTCGTCAAAGAAAATTACACCACATTATCTGAACAGTTCAGTTGATAGTTTAAAATCTTATTATTTCAGTTTAGAAGAATCTGCAATACGGGTCAACATGACATAATAGGTTACAAATAAGAATCTCTGCTTTTCAGACTTATTTATCATTTCCAGAGCACCTATCTTAAAGGGTACTTAAGAATCTGTAATAGATAATATTTTCCTAATTACAGCAACGTTAATCATTTAAATTACAACTTTAACTGACGCTTCACTGACTAAATGATACTATCCAAATTACCTTATTTGTCAGTATGATATAATTACTATGGCTCTTATAAATGTACGTTATCATTAAAATTATGGTCAAAATTGTATGAATGTTCATAGTAAAGCAAGACCTGCAGAAAAACACCAGAGGAGACAACTATTGAAGTGAATCCAGAAATTATAGGACAAGGCCAATATAAAGTGTAAGCAATAATATCAGCTATGACACACAGATAATAAGAGTAACCATTGTTTAAATTTTAATTAAAAAGTGCTATTCAGTATTGGAACAACCTTTTCTCAATCAGCAAGTTTGACCCTGTTAAAATAACAACACTTACACTCACCTAAGGTGCCGACACCATTCCAGTGGTTTCAGCACTCGTTCTCGCGGCGCTCACTCCAACATCAGTGTTGGCTTCACTCTCCCTGACTACGGATGAATTGAACATCAAGGCAAATTCAGATCTGCTGCTTGCTTCTATGGCTGTGCCAGGAGAGGAACCAGGAGAGGAACTTGCAGAGAAAAACTATGATTAAAAGATTGACACCTGTTCTGAGTTTTGGAGACACTCCTGGTTTTGCCACACAAACCTGATCGAGCCTGATCAGGGAAAAAACTGCAGTGTCAAATCAGCCTAACTCCATCCAAAGGCGTGGAGTATCAGATGTGAGTATTAGGGCTCGGACACACTCTGCTAGTTACATGCGAGTCTCTCAGACGAGACTCGAAAGAGCCTGGAGCAGTGACCCTGTTCAGGGTCACTGCTCCAGCCTCTTCCGATTCTCGTCCGACAGACTCGCATGTAACTATCAGAATGTGTCCGAGCCCTAAGTGTTCTTATTTCAATGGGGGCATGCATGATGATTAAGAAGGGGATTCCCTGTCAACGGTGAACCATTTTAATCAATAGCACAAGTGAAAATAATAAACTTTGTTATATATGTTTTTTAAATTAAATGTATGTGAATTTGCTGATTACATCCAGTGAAGTTAGATTTTCACCTCACTAGTTTTCATCTCACTAATAAACACTTGCTGTTTATAAGAGTTCATGCAGAGGGAAAGGGAAAAGGAGATAGAGGAGCTAGAGGGAGCTGATTAATGAATTATAGTCAATAAAGGCTGTTCTCTATTTCATACCTCAAATACCAATATATCATGATACAAGATGCTTGGGGAAGAAAAGTGTACTACAGTCCGCGCTGCCAGGATCACTCACTTCAATAAATGCACGAGCAGTGGTTGTTCAATTAAATCCTTCTTTATTCTCCGACGCGTTTCAGTGCCCTCCTGGCACCTTCATCAGGGATACCCTACTGAATGAAGGTGCCAGGAGGGCACTGAAACGCGTCGAAGAATAAAGAAGGATTTAATTGAACAACCACTGCTCGTGCATTTATTGAAGTGAGTGATCCTGCCAGCGCGGACTGTAGTACACTTTTCTTCCCCAAGCATCTTGTTACATCTCCACGTGAGTGTGGCCAGTGGAAGTCCAGCAGCAGCCATCAGGATATTATTAACAAGCCTTCAAACCAGTTGTGGGTCTCACAACTGAACTAGGTGAGTGGATTTGATTTCTCACCATTGCACAACCTAGTGTCTAGTGATAAGGGCACTATTGCGCCTCTTGTCCCCCCTCCCTCTCTTTTTTTGCTACAATATATCATGATAAGAATTTAGAATTAAAGGGGTTGTCCAAATAAAAAAACAATAAAAACACAAATGTTAAAACAAAAAATAACAATACTGGCCCCTTTTGTTGCCCACTGAATAAGCCCAGTCCCTATAAGTCTTTCTTGACTGTCAGGTGACACCATGTGACTACTTCAATCATGATAACAGCAAATATAGCTTTAATGCCTGTGGGTGCAAGTGGGAGTGAACCCCTTTGGATCACAGGGCCATGAGAAAAAGGATGTAACATTAGCCGCCTACCAGATATTCCCCAGTGCCTCTGATTGTGAGGCTCTGATAGTGGGCTCAGCTGCCGGTAAATGCCAGGTGCAACTCCCAGGGAGTCACTGAGATTGCAGTAGCTGAGCAGAGCTGGGTATCCGCAGGATGGCAGATACAGACCGGATCAATAGAGGAACACAAGCAGGAATTAGTTCATTTATATAGGTAAAAATACTATATACGATATGGATAATAATAATACTAATAATAATTTTTATTTATATAGCGCCAACATATTCCGCAGCAATTCACAATACAAAGTTCACATTTCAACAATCATAAACAATTAGAAAATACAATACAATGCCAAAAACAATACAATACAAAGCATAACATAATACAATAATTAGAGCAAAAAATGGCAACCCTGCTCATAAGAGCTTACAATCTAACAATGATAGTATAGTCAACTTGAGGAGATGGGGAACAGATAGGAGCAGAATAAGTGGCCACAACCCATTATATGTGATCCCCTTGAGAAGGCGCGGATAGGCTATGTCTAAATGACTGACTAGGGATCATGTTAGGCCACTCTAAAAAGATGTGTTTTAAGGGATCGCCTAAAACTATCTAAGTTGTGGATACACCTAATTTCTTGGAATAGAGCATTCCAAAGAATTGGTGCGGCTCGGGAGAAGTCTTGGAGCCGGGAGTGGGAGGTTCGGATTAATGCATAAGTGAGTCTAAAGTCACTTCCAGAGCGAAGAGAACGGGTGGGGTGATAGACAGAGATGAGGGAGGAGATGTATGGGGGTGCTGCACTGTGAAGAGCTTTGTGGGTGAGAACAAGCAGTTTGAAATGGATCCTATAGTGCATAGGCAGCAAGTGTAATGACTGGCATAGAGCAGAAGTGTCTGAGTAACAATTAGCTAGACAGGTAATCCTGGCTGCTGCATTAAGGATGGACTGGAGAGGGACAGTCTAGTGCGGGGGAGGCCAACTAAGAGAGAATTACAATAGTCAAGGCGGGAGTGAATCAGGGCCACAGTGAGTGTTTTTGGGGTTTCCAAGGTGAGAAAGGTGCAAGCGGCAAGAGTGGGCGAGAGATTGTATATATGAGGTGAAGGAAAGATCAGAGTCAAACATAACACCCAGACAGCGAGCCTGCTGACTAGGCACTATTGTGGTGCCGCACACTGAGAGAGAGATGTCATATTTAGGGAGATTAGTGAAGGGCGGGACCAGAAGTAGTTCAGTTTTGGAAAGATTAAGTTTCAGGTAGAGAGCGGACATAATATTGGAAACTGCGGTTAGACAGTCATTGGTGTTCTTTATTAGAGCGGGAGTAAGGTCAGGGGAGGAAGTGTATAGTTGTGTGTCATCAGCATAAAGATGGTACTGAATACCAAATCTGCTGATGGTCTGTCCAATCGGGGCTGTGTTCAGAGAGAAGAGAAGAGGTCCAAGGACTGAACCCTGAGGGACACCAATAGTGAGAGGAAGAAGGGAGGAAGTGGAGCCAGCAAATGATACACTGAAAGAGCGGTCAGAAAGATAGGAAGAGAACCAGGAGAGAGCAGTGTCCTTGATGCCGATGGAGTGCAGCATGGAGAGTAGGAGATGATGCTCAACAGTGTCAAAGGCTGAAGAGAGATCAAGAAGGATAAGCAGAGAGTGGTGACTATTACGTTTTGCCGTCAGAAGGTCATTGGTCACTTTGGTGAGAGCAGTTTCTGTAGAATGTAGGGGGCAGAAACCAGACTGTAATGGGTCTAGAAGAGAGTGAGTGGAGAGGTAATGAGTGAGGCGGGAGTAGACCTGGCGCTCCAGGAGTTTAGAGATGAAGGGGAGATTGGAAACTGGTCTGTAGTTGTTTGCGAAGGAAGGGTCGAGAGAAGATTTCTTTAATAAAGGAGTGATGATAGAGTGTTTGAAGGAGGAGGGGAAGACGCCAGAAGAGAGGGAGAGATTGAAGATTTTGGTTAAGTGAGTGGTGACCAACGGAGAGAGAGACTGGAGTAGGTGTGAGGGGATGGGGTCAGCAGTGCATGTGGTGGGACGAGAGGAAGAGAGGAGCCTGGAGACTTCTTCTTCTGTGACCGGGTCAAAAGTAGTGAGTGAGCCACAGGAAATGTGGGGAGAGGTAGGGGTAACAGCAATTTGAGGTTGGGAGTTGATTTCCTGGTGGACGTTTTCTATTTTCTCTGTGAAGTGGGAAGCCAGGTCATCAGCACGGAGGTCAGTGATGGGGGCCTGCACTTTAGGACTGAGGAGAGAGTGAATGGTGTCAAAAAGTTTTTTTGGGTTGTTGGATAGTGAGGAGATCAAAGTGGTGAAGTAGGTTTGTTTGGCAAGGTGAAGGGCAGAATTGTAAGTTCTCAGCATAAATTTGTAGTGAATGAAGTTTTCTGGAGTGCAGCTTTTCCTCCATAGACGTTCAGCACTCCTAGAGCATCGCTGGAAGAATCAAGTTTGTGATGTGAGCCAGGGCTGTTTTACTCTGTGTTTGGAGGTTTTGAGGGTGAGGGGTGCCAGTTGGTCCAGGGTCCTTCTGAGAGAGTCATTTAAGTGATTGACTGCCAGATCGGGACAGGAAAATGAGGAGATTGGGGACAGTGATGAGTGTAGAGAGTCTGTGAATGTTTGAGGGTTTATGGCCTGTAGATTTCTGAATCTGTGATATGTAGGAATGTGCTGGGGTGGGCGAGGGTTAGTGAGTGTGAAGGAGAGAATGTTGTGGTCAGAGAGGGGAAGTTCTGAATTATCTAAGGAGGAGGTTGAGCAGAGCCGGACAAAGATCAGGTCAAGGGTGTTACCATCCTTGTGTGTCATCGAGGTTGAGAGCTGAGAGAGGCCAAGAGATGTGGTTAGAGATAGGAGCTGAAATGCAGATGAGGAGATAGGGCTGTTTGTGGGGATGTTGAAGTCTCCCAGAATAAGGGTTGGTAATTCTGAGGACATGAATTGCGGCAGCCATGCGGAGAAATGGTCGAGGAATTGGGTGGGTGACCCTGGGGGGCGGTATACCACCGCTACTCTAAGGGGGAGGGGATGGAAGAGCCTAATTGTGTGGACCTCAAAAGAGGGGAATGAGAGTGATGGAGCTGGGGGGATGACCTGGAAAGTACATTGTGGGGACAGGAGTAAGCCAACTCCACCACCATGTCTGTTCCCAGGTCTTGGGGAATGAGAGAAATGCAAGCCGCCATAAGAAATAGCGGCCGGGGACACTGTGTCTGAATCCTGGATCCAGGTTTCAGTGAGGGCCAGCAGATTAAGGGAGTTAGTGAGACAGTAGTTATGAATTAGTGGAAGTTTGTTACATACAGACCGTGGATTCCAGAGAGCACAATTAAAAGAGGGCGATGAAGGTGTGCAGGTAATGTTTATAAGGTTGGTGGGGTTTCTATGTGTGGTGGGAGAGGGCTAGAAGTTGGTGGAGGGTGGACCAGGATTTGGAGAGATGTCCCCTGACAGAAGCAGCAGTAGAAAGAAGAACGGCAAACAGTTTTTGTGATGGTGATTTTGTTTTTGGTGCAATACCCTGGAGCATGGTGGTCCGAGATTATTCACTATGGTGAACAGAGTATGGGAGTTCAATAAAGTAGAAGGAAGGAGAGAAGGGTTTATGTGGATGTGGGGTGATGGAGGGGGGATGGGGCAGTGAAGGTAAAGTGCAAAAGCACATAGAACAATAGATATTGAAGTAAAGGACATGGTGATAGGAAAAGGAAAAAAAAAAATTATATATATATATGTTTTTTTCTCTCTCCTCTCTCCCTCCTCTTCTCCCTGTTAAATAGAGTGGCTTACCTGACTTCTGCCCTGACTAACTGCCATGAAGTAACTGCATCCACTTAGCATTCAATGCCACTTTGCATGAGATGCCACACGTGTAAGCCCCCCACACGTGTACCCCTTAGGAATGAACTAAATTTATAGGACACACTACAGATTCAGGTGAGGGGGATTGTGGGAAGTCACATGGCCTCAGGTAATTAAACAACTACAAGAAACAGCAGGGGTGAAATAGAGGATGAAAGGCCACAGACATTAGACAAGACTTCCTCCACACTATAACACCTCCAACAAGATAACATTTACAATATGGATACAATAAACAGGCAATGGACGCTGGTACTGGATATAGGCACTAGACACGGATTTGGATACAGGCACAAGATAACAGCACAGAGCACCGACAGGCCTAGTGCACAAACACAGGCAGGATGAGATCAGGAACACAGGCAGAAGTGGAACTGGAATACAGGCTGGCAATATGAGTTCCAGAACACAGGCTGAAAAATTTCAAGAACACAGGCAGGGCTGGTACTGAAATATAGGCTGGTTGGTGTCACACAGGGTGGTATAACAGTAAGGGGTAAGGAAGCAAGATGGTAAGATGAGCAAAAGGTGATCAGGGTAACTAGTCTGACCCTTAAGGTACCGTCACACGCGGCAATTTTGCTAGCAATTTCACTGGCAATTTGCTGGTTGCAGTGAAATCATGGACACATTGTTCTATTTTGTTGCTGTATACAAATGGAACAATGTGTCCATAATTTTACTGCAACCAGCAAATTGCCAGTGAGATTGCTAGCAAAATTGCCGCCTGTGACGGTACCTTTAGACTTGGGTTCCATAACTCACCCCTTTCCCGGAATTACCTCTGATGATGAGGACATCCAGGCCATCACCCTTCCCCTTTGCTCCTGTGAGCCCTAGACTAAGATCCCCTCACCTCCACTCACAGACTGGGAAGCACAGCAACTCCCACCAAGGGAGAAAAACATCAAGAAGGCTTCAGCCTTTTCAGCTCAACGTCTTGCAGAGACTAAACTCTATCAGCGACATTTCCTAATGGAAGAGGGAACTATTTAAAGGGGAGTGGTCTCCTAACAAACACACAGCTCCCCATCTGCATAGCCACCTACACATAGACAGCAACAGAGCAGCAAGTAAAAGAAAGAACAGCGCCTCACAAGCTGGTAAATTTCTCAAAGCTTGATATATTTATTCCGTCCACAGAACAGCACGACGTTTTGGTCCTATGACCTTTATCAAGTGCATATATCCCACATCAACACAGTGTTATTTATATCATATAACTCCACCCCCATCAACATTACACCAATCAACAGACAATGTTTAGTATGCAAAGTTAAAAATCCCATATCCACTATACAGAGATCAACTAACCATAATTCCCCATAATTGGAACATGAATCCAAAACTATAAGCTTGTATAGTGCACTCATCGCCGCCCTTAGTGTCCAAAAATTCAGTATAAGACATAAAGTGCCGGTAGCGATAATCCACCAATCAGAAAGAGGCATCCTCGGTTGACATAGCAACTCTCCTTGCCTGCATTTCACCGCCAATCAGCGCTTGATAATAGTAAAGACATCCGGTGCTTATTGCGCCTGCGCCGGCGTCCTCCTCCAATTGGATGATGCGCTTGTCATTTATTTGAAATGGTAGGACGGCACGATGACGTAAATCCTGTCTCGAGCGTCCACAGAAACAGTAGTAAGAGTATCAGGACCTCCAGGCGCATGCGTCAAAGTCCTCCTTATACGCACAATAGCGATTATCAAGCAGCAGCATCACACTGTATGACATAATATCTACAAAAGACACTGTGGCGGTAATGTTACTACAAATGTAAATTTCCACATTATAACAACATTGCAAAATGCCACATATTAGAACATCCAGGTAATAGGGAAAAATGAATAAGTAAGGGCAATACACTGACTCCCAATCTATCAACTTTAATTTGTACAGGTAATGTAACACAAAACAATGTATCTACCCACACCAAACTGACCCATGGGACGCCTATTTTCTAAGCCAAATATTAATTTTAATATCCATAGATCACCATGGGCAACTCATATCATGTACCTTAAATGATCTAACAAGGCACAATATAATGATAAGTGAGAGGTCCATAGTGCACAAGTCACATTACATATGTATTCCCATGCACTATAATTGCAGATGACCACGGTTTTGCAAAATTGTTACATTATGGGTTAAAAACCCCTTCTATCTACACTACGGACCCATCACTTACTTTATAGCTATACTCAGATATATGATAGCTTTTACATATATACATTACCAGAGATTCTTATCACAATGTAAATACATGCCCCCTTAATCCAATCTTCCCAAATATATGGTTATACTGCAATATAAGACAAAAAGGGTATTGACTTCCAAAGGTATTGTCAATCTTCCAATCTAGAGTAAATATGAGACAGATTAAAATATAGTAAAAACCTCAATTGATGATGAGGAATACACAGAATCATCAAGTATACCCCAGTAAACAACCCCGCTGGTCATAGTCAATATTCATGCCCCTGGGTGTCAAAGTGTCCAACTCAAATATCCACCTTAATTCTTTCTTTTTCAACAGGGCCACCCGGTCACCCCCTCTACTGAGTGGGGGAACATGATCTAGTACCCTAAATCTAAGTTGGTTGACCGTGTGACCCATATTATGGAAATGTCTAGGGACCGGAAGATCAGTCAATCCCGTCCGTATCGTACTTTTATGTTTCCCTATACGTGCCTTAACCTCCATCGTGGTCTCCCCCACATAGAGGAGACCACATGGGCAAGAAATAGTGTAGACAACAAAACTGCTGTTACACGTATATCTCTTCTTTATGTCGTACCTTTTCCCGGAACGAGGATGACTGAAAGACCGTCCCTTCAACATATTCCCACAACAGGCACAACCCAGGCACGGGAAATTACCAAGGCTAGGTGGTGCAAAAGTTGTTTGGTCATCCTTTTTAGAGCTCCCAATGTCTACATGAACGAGATCGTCTTTCAGACTATGCCCCTTTCTATAAGAGATCAGAGGAAACTGTTTAAATTCTTCCACATCACTATGTCTCTTCATCAGGAGGGGCCAATGCTTTCTCACCACATTCATAATTCTTTTGCTTGCACTGCAATATGTGGTGACCAGTGGGATTCTTTTAGGAAGAACTACCTTAGGTTTAGGCTTTAATAAATCCCCTTGACTGATCGCTAAAGCTCTAGTCCTGAATTTAACGAGGTCATGTTTCGGATACCCTCTTCTTAAAAATCTCTCTACCATTTCCTGTAACCTAATGTCAATCTTATTATCATCCGATACAATCGTACGTACCCTCAACATCTGGCTCCAAGGGAGTGACTCCACCATTTTCCTGGGATGCTCACTGGAAAAATGTAATGTACTGTTTCTATCCGTACTTTTGATAAAAAGGTCCGTCTTCAGTGACCCGTTCTCTTTAAAGACCAATGTGTCTAAAAATTGAATTTTCTCCAGTGAGCATGTCATCGTAAAACCCAGTCCAGGGTGGATATTATTGAGTGATTCAAAAAAGATCTCCAATTCCTCTCTACTCCCATCCCAAACAAGGAAGATATCGTCGATGTAATGTCACCATCCTTGACATGGCACCACGATGGAGAACTACTATGTCAACCGAGGATGCCTCTTTCCCATTGGTGGATTATCGCTACCGGTATTTTATATCTTATACTGAATTTTTGGACACTAAGGGCAGTGATGAGTGCACTATACAAGCTTATAGTTTTGGATTCATGTTCCAATTATGGGGAATTATGGTTAGTTGATCTCTGTATAGTGGATATGGGATTTTTAACTTTGTTTACTAAACATTGTCTGTTGATTGGTGTAATGTTGATGGGGGTGGAGTTATATGATATAAATAACACTGTGTTGATGTGGGATATATGCACTTAATAAACGTCATAGGACCGAAATGTCGTGCTTTTCTGTGAGTGGAATAAATATATGAAGCTTTGAGAAATTTACCAGCTTGTGAGGCGCTGTTCTTTCTTTTACTTGGGATCGTCATGTGCTAGGTGGACCTCCCTGGCTAAGAACGTGCGTCTCAATGTGAGGAGCTCAGTGAGTTCCGTTTTCACGTGGTGCTGTGGATAACCGTTTTTGTGCAGCAACACAGCAGCATCTACATATTAACTCTGAATGTGCCAAAGGAAATTTTACTTTCCTTTAAACAACAAAGAGTTTTTCACATGCATTGCAGAGCAGTCAACATGTCACAGTTGGATCCAGGAATATGGGCAAGGACTTGTACTAGAATGCAGACTGGACGAACCAGGAACACGGCAGAACCAATACTGGAACACAGGCAGAATGTTGTATGAGAACCTCAGCAGGAAGAGAACAAATTGCAGGTTCGAACTGGAGCTGGTTACAGGCAAATTGGAGCAACGAGCTGTTAGAACCAGACAGAAAATATATAAACTAGAAACCTAGTGAATTGCTCAAGCTCCTCGTAAATGGGGAGGGACCTTAAATACTTGATGTTTCCCAGTAATAGGCTGGAAACACACCCCGTGCTAGCAACCTGCAGGATCTGGGACATAGAGATGCTGGCAGGAACTAGGGTGTAAGACACACGTGGGCACCTATGGAGAAGATCTGAGGACCAAACAACACCTGAGAAGCTCTACAAAAGAGCAGGGAACTGCTCAGCACACAGATGGTCACTGGGTACTACAGGGAGCTGAGCAGCACATGCGCAACTGTAAGGACAAGTGAGCAGCCATGGTGGAAAGTGCATTTGTGCTCCTGCTAAGTGGAGGGAATGGAAAGTGCAGGGACTCTGGCATTACAATAGCACATGACTTGAATAGCCAATCATTGGCTTCAGTGGCTCCAGTTTTTGTTTTATGAAATGTATGCCTCATTATTTTTTTTCAGAATCTGGAAAATTCCTTTAAAATAGAAGACCTCTATGATTTAGAATTTTGAACAGAGTTCTGATTATTTCATTATAAGTCTTCTTGATAATTTTTGTTAATCTAGATTAAACAAATTACAATTAGTTCTGCGCTTCTTCATTTTCTGCTATATGAATATAATCATAGCTGTGTGGATGAGGACCAAATTTGGATGAATTAGCATACTTAATTAACTTGGGAAAGGCTTACTCATTACTATAATTAAGCAGACAGAAAACACCACAAATGAATGTTCATGCACTATCACACACAGAATCAGGAAAGGCCTATAGATGTCTATCATTTCCACTTTCAATTTTGGAAAGCCTTTCCTTGCATGGATGCAGCAGTGCTGAATGTGTCCTTGAATTGACTCTTTTAAGCATTCAGATAAATTATTAAAATAAGATAAGGTTACCTGCAGCTTAATAGAATAATGTATAGTTACCAAATTAAGTTTGTAAAAAACAAATTCAGATCAGCCATATGATCAAATTTAAATCACATACATTATAGCTTTCTTGATACAGTGGTAGTAAGCCTAGGGACAGAGGAGCGTATGGTATGCAATGCAAGAGCATCGGATGCTATATGCTCATTACACTGGGCTTAGACTGGCATCACACCATGGATTTTTGTTGTCACGCTGTGTCCGGTGTTTTGCTGGATGCACCGGACACAGCCTGACAGCTCCGGACAAACAAAATTATTTGCCCTCCGGTCCTGTTTTCTGCTGGAACAGGCAGTGTGCGGCTGCTGCCGCAGTCCAGTCCTGAAATTTCAGGATCATGGCTTGCGGGGAGCTAGCCGCGGTTCTGCAATTTCAGCCGGGAGCTCTCCAGGTTCTGAAGTTCAGCGGCGGCTGCCGCTGAACTTAAGCACCCGACGTCAGGGAATCGGATCTGATTTTCTGTCGCATCCAGTTCACACTGGACAGCCCCGAAACCCTGAAACTGTGGTGTGAAGCCGGCCTTAGGCTCTGCTGCAAGGCTGATCAGAGTGTCTTCTTCTGTGATCTGATCCTGTAATCAGATCACAGGTGTGGAGGAGAGGGAGAGATTAATCTCCCCATCTCCTCCATTGCCGACCTCAGCATTTATTGCACTGCACTTGGATTTCACTCGCACCCTTAAGGCCACATTACACGTGCTAACATTGCCCCTATGTCGCCTCATGTAAAGGGGCGATGTCGGCGCCGGCGGGAGGTCACCTGGTTTCAGAGCTGTGCTCTGAAACCAGGCGACCGATCTGGGGCGATGTGCACACATCGCCCCATGTAACCGGCCGCCGGCGAGATGACAGGCGATGGGAGCCATAGGCTTTTGAGAAACCCCAGCTGCGATGCCGCCTGTCAGATCGCCGGCACGGCGCTGTAGGTATCGCCCCATGTAAATGAGGGATGGCGATGCTGGCGGTGCGCCAAAAATGTGCGTGCCCCCGCCAGTCGCCGCCGACATCTACAGCGCCGTCGCCTCGTGTGACAGTACCTTTAGACATGTATGGGTGTGAGTGATCCAAGACTAGCTGACAGTCTCAGCACACTGTTTTCTCTTTCTGATTCCACCTGAGAAAAAAATCGCAGATTAGCAGTGCCCCTAAAGATGATTAAACCTTTTGGTATTCAAATATATCTGGTTCGGCAAATTTTTCCTGAAAATTTGATTTGTAGCTAAAAAAGTGCCACAAATTGAAAGTAATCAATTGTCCTGAATGATGTGGCTAATGTTCCAATGTTTCCCAATAGTGTACGCTACTTTTATCAATGTGTGTGATAGGTGTCTGCAAATTTGAAAGTGAAGATGAGAGTCAATACATGTAATTCTAGTCAGAAAACTACCGTATATACTCGTGTATAAGCCGACTTTTTCAGCCCAAAAATTGGGCTGAAAAGTCCCCCCTCGGCTTATACGCGAGTATATACATGTGTGTGACGGGGACGGGGGCTCTGACTGGGGGCAGGAGGAGGCAGGAGGGGGCTGCAGTGACACCGCGCGGTCACGTGGGCCCGGCTCATTAATATGCACGCATCCCCCTGTCCATCCCCGGCAAGGGGATGCAGTGCATATTGCCCCACACAGCCCCTGGCGGCCCCCGGCAGTGGTATACTGCCCCCCCCGCCTAGTACCGGGCCCCCATGCTGCGGATACAGTAGTTCATACATTACCATCTCTCCCTGCAGCGCGCGGCTCCTCCAGTCCCAGCCGGCATCTTCCTGTAGTGTCATGTGACTGGCGCGTCACATGACACTACAGCAACAAGCCGGGCGGGAGATGGAGGAGCCGCGCGCTGCAGGAGATGGTAATGTATGAACTACTGTATGCTGTGCCGCAGCATGGGGGCCCGGTACTAGGCGGAGGGGCTGTATACCACTGCCGGGGGCGCTGTATAAACCCCCGGGGCCTGCTGTATAAACCCCCGGGGGCCTGCTGTATAAACCCCCGGGGGCCTGCTGTATAAACCCCCGGGGGCCTGCTGATACCCCCGGGGGCCTGCTGATACCCCCGGGGGCCTGCTGATACCCCCGGGGCCTGCTGAATACCCCTGGGGGCCTGCTGTATACCCCTGGGGGCCTGCTGATACCCCTGGGGGCCTGCTGTATACCCATGGGGGCCTGCTGTATACCCCTGGGGGCCTGTTGATACCCCCTGGGGGCCTGTTGATACCCCTGGGGCCTGCTGATACCCCTGGGGCCTGCTGAATACCCCTGGGGGCCTGCTGTATACCCCTGGGGGCCTGCTGATACCCCTGGGGGCCTGCTGTATACCCATGGGTGCCTGCTGTATACCCCTGGGGGCCTGTTGATACCCCTGGGGGCCTGTTGATACCCCTGGGGCCTGCTGATACCCCTGGGGCCTGCTGAATACCCCTGGGGGCCTGCTTATACCCCTGGGGGCCTGCTGTATACCCCTGGGGGCCTGCTGATACCCATGGGGCCTGCTGTATACCCATGGGGGTCTGCTGTATACCCCTGGGGCCTGCTGAATACCCCTGGGGGCCTGCTTATACGCCTGGGGGCCTGCTGATACCCCCGGGGGCCTGCTGATACCCCCGGGGGCCTGCTGTATACCCCTGGGGGCCTGCTGATACCCCTGGGGGCCTGCTGATACCCCTGGGGGCCTGCTGATACCCATGGGGCCTGCTGTATACCCCTGGGGGCCTGTTGATACCCCTGGGGCCTGCTGATACCCCTGGGGCCTGCTGATACCCCTGGGGCCTGCTGATACCCCTAGGGCCTGCTGAATACCCCTGGGGGCCTGCTTATACCCCTGGGGGCCTGCTTATATGCCTGGGGGCCTGCTGTATAGCACTGGGGGGGCCTGTATACCTTACTGCTGGGGGTTGTATACCTGTGCTGGAGTCCACCCTCGGCTTATACGCGAGTCAATAAGTTTTCCCAGTTTTTGGGGGCAAAAGTAGGGGGGTCGGCTTATACACGGGTCGGCTTATACACGAGTATATACGGTACTCATTTGTGAAGGGGATAAGGTCGAAAAAGTAGGGAGCAAATGGGATTAAAATTATGGTTTGTTTGGGAATCTTAAGGCAGTGAGTGTTCTGTGAAACATTGGCACTGAGGAGGCTTGTTACAATATTTAGTGTTATCAGAGGAAGTAAATGCCTCTAACAACTGTGGTAGCAGAAGGGTGGATTTCAATAAAGTTTTTATCATATTGGTGGGAAAAAAATCATTCCCAAATAGGGAATCCCAATGACAGGGAACTAATATGTGGAGTCAAGAAGGAATTTTTTTCCCCAATTTGGAGCTTAGTGTTGCCACGTTTTTTTTGCCTTCCTCTGGATCAGCATGTTAGGTTATGGTTGAACTAGATGGACTTAAAGTCTTCCTTTAACCTTATAAACTATGTTACTATGAAATAAGAAAGAAAGAGACATTCATTTTCAAGTCCATGGACAGTAAGATGTATTGATTTATTTCCTCCTTCAGTGGCATTCTACCATGGGATATCTTCAATCTACTTTGGGAAGGCCCATGAGGTCTGTGAGTCATGAAATCTACTACAATGTGGTAAAAGGTGATGGATCTTTTTTGGCAATTCGACTAAACTGAACCACTCATTGTTCAAATTCATTGCAATCTATGGATTTCGGGAAATTCGATCTGAATTCAAATCACTTGGGATCAATTTGATTATCTTTAGTAGTTCTAGTAGATCCTCAAATGCTGCAATCAACTTTCTTCTCTATTCAATTTCTCCTTCAGTTATTCTTCAGTCAAAATTAGTACGAATGATGAAGGATCACCAAAAAATACACACAGTGAGGTCAGATCAAATCACACAAAGATAACATTAGTAGCCAAACTGGAATACCAGTTCTTAGGTACAGTATACATGGTCAGTAACTGACTAACTAGGCAGATCTGCAACAAATAGGGTATACAGTACTTACCGCTGCCTCCGCCGCCGCAGACTCGCTCCCCGAGTCTCTCTGCTTCTGTTTCCGGAGATTCCCGAACGGTGACAGAGCAGTGAATAAATTAACTTGCGTCACCGCTCGGGAATCTCCGGAGGCAGAGCGAGTCGGGCTGACAGCAGGGTTCAGCTCAGGTCATAATGACCTGAGCTGAACCCTGACTGTTTAGTCAGTTCTCAGCACTGCTACATCCCTGTGTGTCTAAGCACAGACAGGGATGTAGCAGAGCTGAGATTGCGTTTTGGACTACGTCGTACGGAAGAGGATTTTTTAAATAGAGATGGAGTCCCTAATTGTCTTCTGTTTTATTTCTAATAAAATTATTTTTCTCTGTGTTGAGTTTTTTTTTTTATATTGATTACTGGAAATTCATGGCGGTCATGTCTAATATTGGCGTGACCGCCATAAATTTCTGGCTTAGGACCAGCTCATAATACAAAGCTGGCCCTAACCCCTTTATTACCCAGTGAGCCACTCGCCACCAGGGCCACTGGAAGAGCGGAGTTCAGCGCCAGAAGATGGCGCTTCAATGAACGCGCCATCTTCTGGGGCGGCTGCGGGCTGCAATTTGCAGCGGGGGGTGCCCAGAAAGCTTGGGCCTCCCTGCGCTGTGGATTCCAGCCCCCAGCTGCTTAGCTGTAACTGGCTGGACATAGAAATTGCGCGGAGCCCCACGCATTTTTTTTTTATTATTTCATGAAATTCATGAAATAATAAAAAAAGGGGGCTCCCCTATATTCTTGTGTCCGGCCAGGTACAAATAGGCACCTGGGGGTTGGGGGCAGCCCGTCTCTGCCTGCTGGATCCGGCTGGTTACAGAAATACGGCGAAGCCCACGTCATTTTTTTTTTTCAGAAAAATCAATAAAACAATCCTAAAAAAGGGACTGCATGTTTATTAACCCCTCGACCATGGTCCAGAGGTTAATAAAGATGCAGTCCCTTTCATTTATATTGTTTTATAGATTTTTCAGAAAAAAATTTGACGTGGGCTTTGCTGTATTTCTGTAACCAGCCGGATCCAGCAGGCAGGGACAGGCTGCCCCCAACCCCCAGGTGCCTATTTGTACCTGGCTGGACACAAGAATATAGGGGAGCCCCCTTTTTTTTATTATTTCATGATTTTCATGAAATAATAAAAAAAAAATGCGTGGGGCTCCGCGCAATTTCTATGTCCAGCCAGTTACAGCTAAGCAGCTGGGGGCTGGAATCCACAGCGCAGGGAGGCCCAAGCTTTCTGGGCACCCCCCGCTGCAAATTGCAGCCCGCAGCCGCCCCAGATGATGGCGTGTTCATTGAAGCGCCATCCTCTGGCGCTGAACCCCGCTCTTCTTGTATTATCAGCTGGCCCTAAGCCCAAAATTTATGGCGGTCACGCCAATATTAGATATGACCACCATGAATTTCCGGTAATCAATATAAAAAAAAACACAACACAGAGAAAAATAATTTTATTAGAAATAAAACAGAAGACAATTAGGGACTCCATCTTTATTTAAAAAATCCTCTTCCGTCCAACGTAGTCCAAAACGCAATCTCAGCTCTGCTACATCCCTGTGCTTAGACACACAGGGATGTAGCAGTGCTGAGAACTGACCAAACAGTCAGGGTTCAGCTCAGGTCATTATTACCTGAGCTGAACCCTGCTGTCAGCCCGACTCGCTCTGCCTCCGGAGATTCCCGAGCGGTGACGGAAGTTAATTTATTCGCTGCTCTGTCACCGTTCGGGAATCTCCAGAGACAGCAGCAGAGAGACTCGGGGAGCGAGTCTGCGGTCGGCGCCGGCGGCGGCAGGGGCAAGTAGCCAGCCGGTCCGGCACACTCCCAACCCCCCCCTTCCCCAAGCCCACCCCTGGTCAGGACTCAGTGGGGAAGCGGCAGTGAGCAAATTTCACCAACGGCATCCCCGCCTGCGTCCTGAGTCCCTGCACCTGCTCCCCCCGCCTGGTCCTAACTTAGGATTGGGTGGGGAGGCTGCGGGGGGGACGGAGGGATGGTGGACTCGTTACTGTGCGAGTAATAGCTTGGAAACTCGCAGAGTACCGAGTCCTGCAATTCCACTATTACTCGCAGAGTAATGAGTCCTAGCGAGTAGATTCGCCCATCCCTAGTAGGTAGCGGTACTCGCTACTCGTTGCGAGTATAGAAAGTATGAATACTTTCACAGTGATACACTGCAAAAGTAGCCTAAAAGTGAGTAAAAGTTGTTAAAAAATAATTAACTTACATACTCACCTGTCCGACGCCTGCACCGGGACTGGCAGAGAAGACATCCGATTGCTGGACAAGGACCTTTCACTACCAGCCAATCATATGGCCGGTAGCGATCTGGCCAATCAGATGGCGCCACGTCACAACTAAGTCATCGCTAGCGGCCACCTGATTCGCCAGTTTGCAAGGTCCTGATAGTACATCTAGGACCTTGAAAATTGGCCAGTCAGGTGACCGCTAGCGATCACGTGGTTGTGACGTGGCGCAATCTGATTTGCCAGATCGCTACCAGCCATCTGATTGGCTGGTAGTGAAAGGTCCTTGTCCAGCGATTGGATGTCTTCTCTGCCGGTCCCGGTGCAGGCCTCGGAAGGTGAGTATGTAAGTTTATTATTTTTTAACAACTTTTAATAGTTAACATTTCAACCTTATGTTAAAGCATGCTGAGAGACCTGATGTGATGTCACAACCATGTGACTACAATAGGCGGAGCTAAATTCCCATAGAACATAATAAGTTTGCTCACTTAACTCCGCCCACTATGGTTACGTGATTGTTACATCACACAGGTCCTTTAGCCATGCAAGTGAATAGTGAGTTAACTATTATCCTGCCAGACAGTCTCCCTCCTCCAAGGTGTAGA
Source organism: Allobates femoralis (assembly GCA_033576535.1). NCBI lineage: Eukaryota > Metazoa > Chordata > Amphibia > Anura > Aromobatidae > Allobates > Allobates femoralis. The sequence continues at coordinate 631,010,277 of JARQOC010000003.1, forward strand.
CTGAAATGTAAGTGTATAAATGCTTTTTTTTCATCTACAGTGCTGTGCAAATTAATGGGGACAAAACATTTTTTAAGCAAAATCGTAAGTTGGGGTTACCAGTCAGTGATTCAAACCACCTCAGCTTCAGTTGAGAGCTTGTTTCTGTGAGGAGTGGTTTAGTGTACTTTTTCTCTCAATGTGATTCGAGCCTGTAAAAATGGATGTTACTCCACGGAAGAGGTCTATAATTATTACTCTTAATGAACTTACAAGTCTGACTGTAAGAGAAATTGCTTCCACTGTTGGTATTGGAAAATCTACTGTTTCAAGAATAATTTGCACATAATGAAACTGGATCGTTTTCTCGAAAACGAAAAGGGAAATGTGGAAGAAAAAGGAAAACAACACCAAGAACTGATAAAACACATCAGCAATAGTAAGATTAATGCAAGAAAAACTTGCTTTGTCCCAATTCATTTGCACAGTACTGTATAACATTACACTATGAGCTCAGACAGGGATGATTAGAATAGTATTATAAAGCTACAGCTACAGACAGTGATAACTGGGAGGGCATAAACCACCTGACAGGTTCCCTTTAAATCCCTTGAATCTTTGTATTTTGATTCATAAAATGAACCTAGCACTCCCATTTTCAAGGAGATTTAGCACTGAAGCAGTACACAACAATCAGATTACCATATATACTCGAATATAAACCAATTCAAGCATAAGCCAAGGCCCCTAATTTTACCTCCAAAAACTGGGAAAACGTACTGACTCGAGTATAAGCCTAGGGTGAGAAATTCTGCACCTCCCATCCTGGTATATCTGTCCCCTTCCTGGTATATATGTCCCCATCCTGGTATATAGCCCCCTCACCCTGGTATATCTGTCCACATCCTGGTAAATATCCTTTCATCGCTGTATATAGCCCCCATCACTGTTTATAGCCCCTCATCCTGGTTCATAGCTCCCCATCATGGTATGCAGCCCCCTATCCTGTTATATAGTCACCCCATCACTGCATATAGCCTATCCCATCCTGATATATAGCCCCTCATCCCTGTATATGTTCTCCATCATAGTATATAGCCCCTCATCACTGTGTATAGCCCCTATCATAGTATATAGCCCCTCATCACTGCATATAGCCCCCATCATTGTATACAGCCCCCTTATCCTGGTACATGCCCCCATCATTGTATATAGCCCCCTTGCTTGCACATGCCCTCATCATTCTATACAGCCCCCCATTCTGGCACATGCTACCCATCATTCTATATAGCCCCCCATGCTGGCACATGACCCCCTTCATTGTATATTGCCCCCATACTGGCACTTGTCCCCCAACATTGTATATAGCCCCCCATGCTGGCACATGGCCCCAAACATTGTGTATAGCCCCCCATGCTGGCACATGGCCCCAACATTGTATACAATCCACCATGCTGGCACATGGCTCACAACATTGTATATAGCCCCCATGCTGGCACTTGGCCCCCATCATTGTATATAGCCTCCTTGCAGGTTCATGACCTCCCTCTTTTTTTTTAAAACCAGATACATTTTTTATTCAAAATTCAAAACATACAAAATCAAAATATGCCATCGTCATTAACAAGTTTTACAATTGTATAATTCCCAACCCTACCTCCCCCCCAAACTCTAAGAATCAAGATGTCAGATTGAGTTCAACCATGGCGACCATAAAGTTTCGAAAACCTTTTCTTGCTTACGTTTATGGTAAATTCTCCTTTCCAGGTTAATGATATGTCCTACTCGAGACAGAAATTAATTTCTTGATGTGCCTTCCACATCTATCCAATGCTGAGCAATTAATTTGCATGCAACGTACAGTAATCTGGCAATTGCGAGTTTCCATGTATTATTAATGGCTATTTCTTCCACGTACCTCAGAACGCATATCAGTGGATCTTTGGCAATTTTACATTTATACACCCCTTCAATTTTATTCAAAACCGTTGTCTAAAAAGCAAACAAACCCAGACACGTCCACAGCAGGTCTAGTATATTTGCCACCTCCACACCAGAACTTAGACACTCTGAGCTCGCACGCAATCCCGCTCTATGTAGCCTCGCAGGGGTCCTGTAAGTTCTATGGATCACGTACAACTGTGAGAGCCTTCCAGGCTCACTCAGGGACAGTCGGGGCACATACTCCAGTATTGACTCCCACCTATCGTCTGTTACTCCCTCAACCTCCTCCTCCTATTTCCGTCTGGCCGCAAGCGGATGTTGGAATGCTGAGGTCTGCATTAAATCAGAACAAATAGTAGAGATGACACCTCTTGAGTCACCCTGCTTCCCAATATATTCTAACAGAATATCCATTTGTATACGCATTGACTTTATCTTGCATTGAGCTTTATAAGCATGTTGTATTTGTACATACTGAAATTTGTACGACTCTGGGATCCCAAACTCCCCGTGCAGCATTTCAAAGGATTTCAGACCCGTTTGCTCCATTATATGTGCGAGGAATTCCACTCCCCTACTAATCCAGTTATCCAACGCTCCCATTTTCCGGAACTCCAACAATTCTGCATTTCGCCAGATCGGAGAAAATCTTGTAAAGGAGTTGACCTCTCTAATGGCCTTAACTCTAGACCATAACTTGTGAATCAATCCTATAGTAGGACATTTTTTTCCCAGATCTCCAAAACCCCCAGCCTCTAGTCTCTGAAACAAACATCTCCAGCCTGTCACCTCTTGCAAAATGCAGCATGCCGAACCGGCTCCTCCTTCTTCAGCCCATCCCCTCAGATGCTGGCACTGTGCTGCAATATAGTACATCCAGGGGTTCGGAAGTGCAAGCCCGCCCTCATCTTTCGGTCTCTGCAGCGTGCCTGCCTTAATTCTCACCTTCTTCCTACCCCAAACCAGTTCATTAAACAGGATCTCCACACCACAAGACTTTTTCTTAGTCAGCCAGACCGGGGCGTTGTGAAGCACATAGGATGAGGCAACCACTCTCCGGCCACCATTGTCTGCTGGAAGTTGAATATTCAGAAAGAGTCGTCTTAAATTAATCGTGGTAGACCGCTGAGGCATAAAGCCAGACTAATCGGGGTGTATTATCTTATGCATTTCTCCCGCCAATCGATTCGACAGGATTCTGGCAAGTATCTTAACGTCGGTAGTGAGCAAGTATATGGGTCTGTATGACTCCACTAACTTAGCGTCTTTGTCCGCTTTCGGTATTACCACTATAATGGGTTCATTCATGGATTCTGGCAACTCCCCCCTCTCCAGCACTTCCTCGAGAGCCACCCACAGTCTTGGGACCAGATCTCCCGCCATAGCCTTGTACACCTCACTAGGAAGCCCATCCGAACCCAGGGACCTATCATTGGCCATACCCATCACCGCTCCATGTACCTCCTCATCCGTCAGTGGTCTGTCCTTGTCTTCCCGGTCCTGCTCATCTAACCCTGGAAGGTCTATTGCAGACATGTATTGGTCTATCTCTGCCTCTGATACTGTTAGCTCCGAGGAGTACAGCTGTTGATAGAAATTTCTAAATATTTCCAATACCTCCCTTGGCTCAGTAATGTAGCTCCCATTTGTCCCGTTAATCCCATATATCCTAGTCGAGTCTCTCTGGTCAGCCGAGATAATTGACAAGAGGTGCCCCACCTTCTCTCCCTCCTCAAAATAGACCACTTTTTGAAATGCTCTCTAGTATTCTGCCTTTTTCAGGTAAAACTGCTTAACTTCCGCGTGAGCCCTTTTGAGTCTGCATCTTGCCTCCGGTGTAAGATCAAGTATCATCCCCTCCTTAGCTGTACTAAGCTCGTCGAGCACAGCTCGTTCCTCATTATGACTGGCTGATTTCCGCCTGGCAATATCCCTTATGAACAAACTCTCAGATAAGCTTTAATAGCATCCCACATAACTGTCCCACTGGTCCTCCATCATTCAAATTGAAAAATTCCTCTAATTCCTTGCCAAGATTGCTTACATCAATATATTCCAGCCATTCAGGGTGTAAGTTCCAGCTACCCCTAGTTCCGTTTCTCCCCCTGTCAACCCGCAGGGACGCCGCCAGAGGACTATGGTCTGACAGTGTCCGTGGTAGGTACTCTACCCCTCCCACCAGGCTGTCAAACCAATCACTACCCAGTGCCAGATCTATACGGACAGAGTGTGGTGTGTAGAAGAGTAGCAAGAGTATGCCCGGGTCTCCCCGTTCCTCACCCTCCATAAGTCCCTTAGCCCCAATTCGTGAAGGAAGTGACCAAACGCGGTTGGTCCTTTCCTCCCCACATTTCTGGCCACAACTGGCCTATCCCAATATTCATCTACAGTTGTGGCCAAAAGTATTGACACCCCTGCAATTCTCTCAGATAATACAGTTTCTTCCGAAAATGATTGCTATCACAAATTCTTTGGTATTATTATCTTCATTTAATTTGTCTTCAATGAAAAAACACAAAAGAGAATGAAGCAAAAAGCAAAACATTGATCATTTCACACAAAACTCTAAAAATGGGCCAGACAAAAGTATTGGCACCCTCAGCCTAATACTTGGTTGCACAACCTTTAGCCAAAATAACTGTGATCAACCGCTTCCGGTAACCATCAATGAGTTTCTTACAATACTCAGCTGGAATTTTAGACCACTCTTCTTTGGCAAACTGCTCCAGGTCCCTGATATTTGAAGGGTGTCTTCTCCAAACTGCCATTTTTAGATCTCTCCACAGGTGTTCTATGGGATTCAGGTCTGGACTAATTGCTGGCACCTTAGAAGTCTCCAGTGCTTTCTCTCAAACCATTTTCTAGCGCTTTTTAAAGTGTGTTTTGGGTCATTGTCCTGCTAGAAGACCCATGACCTCTGAGGGAGCCCACAGCTTTCTCACACTGGGCCCTACATTATGCTGCAAAATTTGTTGGTAGTCTTCAGGCTTCATAATGCCATGCACATGGTCAAGCAGTCCAGTGCCAGAGGCAGCAAAACAACCCCAAAACATCAGGGAACCTCCGCCATGTTTGACTGTAGGGACCGTGTTCTTTTCTTTGAATGCCTCTTTTTTTCTCCTTTAACACTAGAAGTCCCGGGAATTTCAAGATCCCCCCTGAAGTCCTGAGAGAGGGTCAAATGACCCTCAGTCCATATTACACCTCAATTAGCATCCTTTCATTTGTAAATGTTCTCTTGCCTGAGGAATCTGTAGGGGGATTATCTAAGATAAGAGTGTGTAAAGAGAAGAATGCAAGCTATTCCTGAGTGTGGGGATGCTGCTCACAGTGCCTTTCTTTGCCTGTTCGTTTGCTTCCTGTGTTTTGCAGGGGTTGGTGCAGAGAAGATACAGTCATCCAGAGAATGACAGCTACTCACCGGGCAGGTTTCAGCAGTATTTCTTTATTGTTTATTCCATAAAAACAGATGGTTATTCAGGGTGGTGGAGGGATGGGGTCGCAACAACGGGCCGTTTTGACCTCCATCCTCCCTCCACTACCCTCAAACGCCTGTTTTTATGGAATAAACAATAAAGAAATACTACGACATCGCCTGAGCGTCGCAATGTGTAACAGGGCGATCGTTCGGTGATGATTCAGTGTTTCTCAGTTCAGAGATTTCCCAACTAGCCTGGGATGCATGTGTGATGCAGCAATAGCGATGTCTCAGGTGACAGGAGCTATAGAAAGTATAGCTCCCTGCCTCGCCTGGGAATCGCCTCTGAACTACATGCTGGTTCTGAGGCAATCCTTCACAGACCTTCGCCAGCGACATGTCCGCGTGTGTCATGTCACCAGCGATGCCCCGGCGATGTGCACGCGCATGTGATCGCCCACACATTGCCGGGAATCATCTCCCCGTGTGACGGCCCCATTAGGGCTGATTCACACATCTGTTTGGGGTCTGTGCTGACACATGCCGTAAGCACGGACATACAGGACACATGTTCCCCTATGGCCCCATTCCACACAAACTGTGTCTCTGTGTGGAGCACATGCGTGCCCGTCTGCTCCACACAGAACACAGAGACATGTCCGTTGTTTTGCGGAAGCACAGACTGCTTTTTGCTGAAAACGTCCATGCACACAGATGTCATCCGTGTGACTTCCGTGTGCACGGACCATGGAGGAAAGTGAAAAGTCTAAAAATAAAGAATTTCATATTCACCTCAGTCCAGCGCTGACAGGTCCTCTCACTCCGGTGCCGCTCATTAGGCTTATGAATATTCACTTCGCTGAGCCCAAGAGCGATCCGTAAGTGAGAGGAGCAGCGGCGCTGGAGGGAGGTGAGTATGTGGTGACAGCGGACAGTGTTATCTATGGATTCACAGATAGCACACGGACATCACCCACGGTGCATGGGGGCCAAAAGGGATCCTGTTCTGCTCATTTCAAAAACGGACAGAACAGGATGCCAAAAAAGGCAGTGTGAGTTACCTATTTTTATTTCCTGACTATCTTTTTTATTTAGAACCAAAACAAAATGTTAATTTAAATTATTTATCTTGTAGATGAGGAGACTCCGCCTCTACCAAAAAAGAGAGCTCGGTTGGCGAGTGAGCCGACAGAGACCGCAAAAGATGGCACAGTGTGGCTGAAGTACAAGTGGGGAAATGTCTCCATTTCACCCCAATAGAACCGTACCCTACAGATGGAGAGCCAAGTGCTAAGGCCAGATGAAGTGTCCGGAGTCCCTTCAGAGCTTCCTCTGTTTTATCACTCTTGACATGCTTTGCAGCATTCAAGAATGGACTACTCAACATGTACGTCACACGGAGCAGGTGTATTGGTTCATGGGTCTCCCGGAACTAATGGCATTTATTTCAGTCATTATCTTGCGGGGGGTGACCAAAGTTCATCACTATGTGACAGCTGGTCAGCAAACCTGGGAAACCCAAGGATCATTGCAACTATGACCCGGAAAACCGCTTCCAAGACATCATGCAACACCTACGCTTTGATGACCTGTTCACACGCAGTGAGCGAGTGGAGACCGATAAGTTTGCTGCAATCTCCGATGTGTGGAGATCTTTGTCACCAACTGCATCGCATCCTACAACCCTGGTCGACACATCACTATTGATGAACAGCTTTTCCCGTCAAAGACTCGCTGCTGTTTTCTGCAATACATTGCAACAAAACCAGACAATTTTGGCATCAAGTTTTGGGTGGCTTGCGACTTGAAATCAAAGTACATCTGTAATGTTTTCCTTCTTGGCAAGGACCCCAGTCGTCCCAGCGGGGAGAGACTGTCCAAACAGTAGTGATGAGGCTGATGGAACCATTCATGGACAAGGGCAGAACTGTAACCACGGACAATTTCTTTACATATTGTCACTTGCACAATGACTGCTTAGCCGGAAAACCACTATCCTCGGCACAGTCAACAAGAGTCACCGGGAAATTCCTCAATCCGCTAGACAGATGGACCGTACTGAATTCACCACTCAGGTGTTTTCAACCACTGGTGCCTCACTGACAGTGTATGAAAGGCCGTCTACATTCTCAGCAGCATGCACAGCATGGTTGAGACTGAGGATACCAACAAAAGGAAGCCAAACACGGTCACACAATACAACCAAACAAAGTACGGTGTGGATGTAATGGACCAAATGGTGCGGGAGTACAGCGTGCGTGCAGGAACACGGTGATGGCCAATCACCGTGTTCTACAACATGACTGACATGGCAGCACTCAATGCTCATGTTCTTTATCAGGCATGCACTGGGGTGCAGGAGAGACAGGTGGACTTCCTGGTTGAGCTTGCAAAAGAGTTAGGTGGCTCTCATGTGACTGAAAAGAAGGCACGCAAGGAGAAACTCCTTCGACAACAACCTTCCACACTCAGCCCTGGCAAAAGGGCGAAGTGTCAGGTCAACCATCAATGCACGAACAATTGTGCAACTGAGAGATGTGTTGACTGCTACAAATACACTGTGGCAAATGTACCAGGGACATACCCAGGCAGTGCCAGGTATGTTCAGACAGTGCAGGCAGACTGCTGAGTGAGTGCTGAAATGCTAGTCACACAAGGACATGCCACTCACACACACACGCAGCCCCCCACTGCAGCCTATTGTAAATATGTGTGGAATTGTTTTATTCCTTGTATTTTTTTTATCATTTTTATATTAAAAATAAAAAGCATCCTTTGATGCTTGCTCTTTTACTCCCCTACCCCCATGTATTTGTCTTTACCCTTTCCCCTCTCCCCTCTTTCCCACTTCTCCTCCCCCAGCATCCCTCCCTGTTGTATAATTTGATGATATTGTTTTTTTGTTCACTGTCTTATCACATTTGTTTGGCCATGCCGCTAATACACTGCGCATCTTGAAAATGTGACTATTTGATTGATGTTGGTGTGAAATAACCCTTCAGGGAAAAAAAAATCTTATTGGTTTTTAAAAAATGAAATTAAAAGCATGGAAACAAATAACAGTTGTTCTTTTGTATATTTTTCACACTAAAATTTCAGTGCTCTTGTGCGAAATTTTTTCGCGCAAAATTTGCACAAGACTGAACATGCTGCGTTTCTTTTTTTTTTTTTCACTAGTGTGCTTGAGGCCTAAAGGTACCGTTACATGTTACGATCTCGTTGACGATATCGTTTGAAAACATCACGTGATCACGTCGTTCATGCGATGTGGTTTTCACATAGTTGCGTGTAACGTGAAGATATCGGACGAACACATCGTTGGATCGCTGATCGCAGATTTGAGGTCAGGATCTCAAATCTGACGATCCTCGTCCAATTATGTGTCAGAAGATGTGCAGCATCGTTCAGTGTAACGCTGAGATGAACGATGTCAGTCTAAATTCTCCTATTCCTGCCATTATGAAAAATCGTTCTGCAAATGTTTGTGATGAGACTGGCGCGGTGTCAAAATTTACATCGTTAACAAGATAGTTGCGTGTGACGCCTCTTGGATGATGTGAAACAGATTCCACGAAAGATGTGATCACGTGACATTTCTTACTATATCATCGACGAGATCGTGACGTGTAACGGTACCTTTAGACACAAATGCTTCTGGTCATTACTCACAGCTGTACCTTGCTCTAAAATGTCTAATTCTTTATTTAAAATATATAAAAAATGATTCATTGTTTCAGTGCTTTTTTGCTCAAATAAAACTAAACTAAATACAATATGTATAGTCTTTATATTATCAAATACAATAGACTGAATAGAACTACTTAAACTAGATGGAAAACAGCAAACAACCTCCTGTGGTGTGACAGTAATGGCCTGAATAACAGAACAAAAGACAGTGATTAGAGATAAGATAAGATAAGATGTAGATAAAATCCTTTAGGACCCTTCTCTGGGTTTCAAAGGTAGAAATGTCAAATGACCCCTCACTGGGAGTTCTAGTGTTAAACTCTATGTAGATGCCTTTGCCCAAAAAGCTCTACTTTTGTCTCATCAGACCAGAGAACATTCTTCCAACACGTTTTAGGCTTTCTCAGGTAAGTTTTGGCAAACTCCAGCCTGGGTTTTCTATGTCTCAGGGTAAGAAGTGGGGTCTTCCTGGGTATCCTACCATACAGTCCCTTTTCATTCAGACACTGACGGATAGTACATGTTGACACTGTTGTACCCTCGGACTGCAGGGCAGCTTGAACTTGTTTGGATGTTAGTCAAGGTTCTTTATCCACCATCCGCACAATCTTGCGTTGAAATCTCTCGTCAATTTTTCTTTTCCGTCCACATCTAGGGAGGTTAGTCCACAGTGCCATGGGCTTTAAACTTCTTGATGACACTGCGCACAGTAGACACAGGAACATTCAGGTCTTTGGAGATGGACTTGTAGCCTTGAGATTGCTCATGCCTTCCCACAATTTGGTTTCTCAAGTCCTCAGACAGTTCTTTGGTCTTCTTTCTTTTCTCCATGCTCAATGTGGTACACTCAAGGACACAGGACAGAGGTTGAGTCAACTTTAATCCATGTAAACTGGCTGCAAGTGTGATTTAGTTATTGCCAACACCTGTTAGGTGCCACAGGTAAGTTACTGGTGCTGTTAATTACACAAATTAGAGAAGCATCACATGATTTTTCTAACAGTGCCAATACTTTTGTCCACCCCTTTTTTATGTTTGGTGTGGTATTATATCCAATTTGGCATTAGGACAATTATTTTTGTGATTTTTCTTTGAAGACAAATTAAATGAAGATAATAATACCAAAGAATTTGTGATTGCAATCATTTTCAGGAAGAAACTGAGCATTACACTGGGGAACAATTTGAAACAAATTTTCTGTTGAGTTAGGTTTTTGAGCTGATTTATACTAAAATTGGCATGCTGATTCCAAAAATGTAGTCAGTTTTTTTCTAGCACATCAAGTTTTTCCTCCACAACTTACCTGCCAGAGAAGCACAATTGCACTGATATCTGTAATAAGACTTGTTATCTGATTACAATATATATATATATCCTTTGTAAAAAACATGATAGTGTTAAAAAACATATTTGTCATGCCTATTTCTTATATATTTCATTTTTTGTTCATATTTGTACTATTTAAAAAAAACAAAACACTTTTTAGGTACAGTAGTTTACATATTTTTGAGAAACAAAAATCCTATAGTTCAAAAACTTGACGTGATACAGAAAAACTGAGATAATTTCTGGATTCAGCATCCAAAAATTAATTAAGAACAGTTGTCTGACCTAACTCCTAAAAAATTGTCTCCCCAGTGTTATCTGACAGAATTGCAAGGGTGTCAATACTTTTAACCACAACTGTATAATGTTTTTACATCTCCAACAATCATGATAGGCATGTTAGGTCGCTTCCGGTACAGTTCCATTATCTCCAGTATTTTCTTCCCGGAGTATGGGGGGGATATACAACGCTGCCAGGCCAATCTCCATTTCCATTCAGTTTATCCCACAGCAAGATATATTGCCCTTCTTTGTCAATGTGAACTGCCACCTCTTCAAACGGCACCCCCACAGGTATAAGAACCGAGACACCCCTGGCATAGAACGAGTATGTAGAATGATACGTTTTTTGCAGCCATCTTTTATTTAAAACCTCCCCCATTTCCTTCACTAAATGCGTCTCCTGCAGACATATTAGGGCTGGTCTAAGGGACCTCACTTGATCCAAAATTGCCACCCTCTTTGTCCCATCTGAGAGCCCTCTGATGTTCCAGCTGATAATCTTAAAACTATCTCCCATGGTAGCACAATACGCAAACACCTTCCCACCCAAATATGGTCGCCCAACCACAGATTAGACAAGTTACAAATCTACCCTCTTTTCTCCACCTCCCTCCCCCCAAACATACCCCATAAACAAGATTCATTAGTATAGCTCTAATCATCACTCTCTTCTCGAGAGAACGGGAGCAAACTCGCTACAACGTCTTTACCGCACTCTGTAAAGTCTTGATATCCACTGTGGTTCACGATCCCCCACCAGAAGCAGGAGTATTAAGACCCTCCTGGTGAGAAAAGAAAAAAGAAAGAAGAGGGAGAGGGGAAAAAAAAAAGGGGGGGGGGAACTAATAATAGTTTGCACCGGCGGTGCCGACAGTTTGCGTGCACATCCGACCGCTCGGCACTAGACATCCATCTCCAGCAACTTCTTTATCGCGGGTCTGGGAAACTTTGCTCGCAGCATCCAGGCTCAGTGTTTCTTCTTATCCTTCTCCGCTCTCAATTTCCTGGCATTAACCTCCATCCATTTCATGGTGTCGTCAGGGGTTTGGAAGAAGAAGACTTTATCCATGACTGCGACCCTCAGTTTTGCAGGATAAAACATAGAATATGTAATGTCCAGTGCCCGGAGTTTCTTCTTAACTTCGCTGTAACTTCTCCGGAGTCTTTGTACCTCGGGCGAAAAGTCAGGGTAAAAGGAGACATCATATCCATGAATAGTCAGATCTTGCATTGTCCTGGCTTTCCGCAATATTATGTCTTGATCACGATAGTTCAGAATTTTTGCCAGAAAAGTACGTGGGCCTTCCCCGGGGGGTAGGGGTCTCATTGGAACCCTGTGCGCCCTTTCCACCGCAAAAAGACGTGTCAGATTTTCAGCTCCAAATTTGGCCAACAACCAGTTATCTATAAACAACGTGGGATCTCTTCCCTCAGATTTTTCCAGGATTCCCACTATACGGAGATTGTTCCTCCTGGAACGGTTCTCCAAATCATCCGACTTGGCGGCAATATCAGAGATCCTCTGTGAGTGCCTGTTTTGTATTTTACGCATATTAGTAATCTGGTCTTCAGCCTGGCCCACACGTTCCTCCACCTCGCTCATCCGGACGTCTGCCCTCTGCATGGCATCTTTGATGCCCGTTATTTCCTCCTTAATGCCATCCACCCTCACAGTCAGTGTGATTAGTGTAGTCTAGTGATGGGCGAATCCTAAATTACTCGGAATCGCTTGACTCTAGCGAGTCCGAGCCCGGGACTCGCTACTCGTTGCGAGACTAGCGAGTCCAATGTTAATGAATGGGGAAGCGAGTAATAGCGAGTAGTGTGCGATTTACAAATCACAGATGTGTCTCGGAAGCTTCAGCCTGAAGCAATCCTAGTTTTGCCATTGATTTGCATTGGACTTTGAAAGTAATCGCTGGGAAACTCGCACAGATAAGAGTCCTGTCTGCTCTGTGTGCTGGCTGCCCCAGCTCCAGGGTCCTAGAGCCCGCCTGCTGCCTGATGTAGCAGAGCTGAGATTGTTCTCAGTCTGCTCATTCCCTGTGCATAGACATCTATATCTATGCACAGGGATGAGCAGAGAGGACATCACGTTTTGGAATGCGTCGGACGGAAGAGGATTGTTTTAATTAAAGATGGAGTCCCTAATGGCTTTTTTTTTTATTTCTAATAAATTTTCTCTGTGTTGTGTTTTTTTTAAAACAATTTAATAGAAATTCATGGCGGTCATGTCTAATATTGGCGCGACCGCCATAAATTTCGGGCTTAGGGCCAGCTGATAATACAAAGCTGGCCCTAACCTCTTTATTACCCAGCGTGCCACCACCACCAGGGCCGCTGGAAGAGCGGGGTTCAGTGCCAGAGGATGGCGCTTCAATGAACGTGCCATCTTCTGGGGCGGCTGCGGGCTGCAATTTGCAGCGGGGGGTGCCCAGAAAGCTTGGGCATCCCTGCACTGCGGATTCCAGCCCCCAGCTGCTTAGCTGTACCTGGCTAGACATAGAAATTGCGCGGAGCCCCACGCATTTTTTTTTAATTATTTCATGAAATTCATGAAATAATAAAAAAAAGGGCTCCCCTATATTCTTGTGTCTGGCCAGGTACAAATAGGCACCTGGGGGTTGGGGGCAGCCTGTCGCTGCCTGCTTGATCCGGTTGGTTCCAGAAATACGGCGAAGCCCATGTAATTTTTTTTCTGAAAAATCAATAAAACAATCCTAAAAAAGGGACTGCATCTTTATTAACCCCTCGCCCATGGTCCAGGGGTTAATAAAGATGCAGTCCCTTTTATTTACATTGTTTTATGGATTTGTCAGAAAAAAATTTCACGTGGGCTTCGCCGTATTTCTGGAACCAGCCGGATCCAGCAGGCAGCGACGGGCTGCCCCCAACCCCCAGGTGCCTATTTGTACCTGGCTGGACACAAGAATATAGGGGAGCCCTTTTTTTTAATTATTTCATGAATTTCATGAAATAATAAAAAAAATGTGTGGGGCTCCGCGCAATTTCTATATCTAGCCAGGTACAGCTAAGCAGCTGGGGGCTGGAATCCGCAGCGCAGGGATGCCCAAGCTTTCTGGGCACCCCCCGCTGCAAATTGCAGCCCGCAGCCGCCCCAGAAGATGGCGCGTTCATTGAAGCGTCATCCTCTGGCGTTGATTCCTGCTCTTCCAGTGGCCCTCGTGGCGGTGGCACGCTGGGTAATAAAAGGGTTAATACCAGCTTTGTTATACAAGCTGGTATTAAGCCCGAGATTCTTAATGTCAGGCCACATTTGACCCAGCCACTAAGAATCTCCAATAAAGGGTTAAAAAAAACACAACAAAGAGAAAAAATTTTATTTGAAATTAAAAAAAAAGCCATTAGGGACTCCATCTTTAATTAAAAAAATCCTCTTCTGTCCGACGCAGTCCAAAACGCGATGTCCTCTCTGCTACATCCCCTGTGCATAGATATAGATGTCTATGCACAGGGAATGAGCAGACTGAGAACAATCTCAGCACTGCTACATCATCTCTGTGAGCAGGCGGGCTCTAGGACCCTGGAGCTGCGGCAGCCTGCACAGAGAAGACATCTGGACTCAGCTCGCAAAGTAACAGCAGTTACTTTGCGAGTTTCCTTGCTATCACTGGCACAGTAGCCGTGTCTAATGCAAGACAATGGCAATCCTAGTTTTGTCAGCGTTTGCCATTGATTTGCATTGGACTCGTGCGAGTAAACGCTGGGAAACTCGCAGAGTACCGAGTCCTGCGAGTCCCTTACTACTCGCAGAGTAACGAGTCCTAGCGAGTAGATTCGCCCATCCCTAGTGTAGTCTTACAGAACATGACTGCCCAAAAAACATCAGTCAATGTGGGCTCTGCATCACATCACCTTCCCCAGCCTTAGCTGCATTACATTGCTCAGTCATCCCATCAGGAGTTTCAGGGTTAATCTCTTCCTCCTCTTCTTCCTCAGTCTCCTCTGCCCCCCACCAGTCCCCTCCTGGCCTGCACTGTTTCTGTTAGGGATTCCTGTCCCCTGGCCAATCTTTTCAGCCTTGCAGCCACCTCCAGCCTTTGCACATAGTCTGCTGTTTGCCGCTCTGCCTCCTCCTCAGCTTTGGCACCATTTTGGGCCAGCACCCCGCTCCCAGGCCCCTCGTCCCTTTGCCGCCGTTTCCCCATTACCGCGGCACTGGACCACCTGGATCTTCTCTCCAGCGTCTCCGGAGTTGCAGGCACCGGTGCAGGGGAAGAAATCTTCACCATGAAGGGTGTACAGCAGGATGTAGGTAGGATTAATGGCGGAGCTGGGGCAGGACCTGACCGCTCACATCAGACGCTAGGCCACGCCCCATGACCTCCCTCTTTACTTTTTATATAGCCTCCATGCTGGCACATGACCCCCAATATTGTATATAGCCCCCCATGCTGGCACATGGCCCCAATCATTGTATATAGCCGACATGCAGGTTCATGACCTCCCTCTTTACTTGTATATAGCCCCCATCACAGTATCTGGCTCCCATGCTGCGGCACAGAATAAAATGACAAGCCATGTAACTTACCCTCCTGCGCATCCCTACAGGCACTGTGGCGTCCTCCAGTCTTCCTACTTGTGCCGGCATCAGTGCGGTCACATAATACCGGCACAAGCAGGAAGAATGTAGGACACCGCAGTGCCCACAGGGATGTGCTGAAGGATGTTAAATGGTTTGTTGTTTTATTGTGTGCCGCAGCATGGAGGCCAGATACTGGTATGGGGGGGCGAGTACACTTAGTGCAATGCAATATGCGCCACTATCCCCGCCGCTGATGGACAGGGGGATGCAGTGCATATTATATTACACTAATAAGCGGGACTACGTGACCTCCTGCTGACTCTGCAGCATCCTCTCACCTCCTGCTGCTTCCTCCACCCCTGGCCACTGCCCCCCCTACAGCAAATAGATTGACTCAAGTGTAAGTCGAGGGGGGCACTTTTCAGCACAAAAATTGTGCTAAAAAACTCAGCTTATACTCGATTATATACAGTAGTTGCTTTTCTATCTCTAAGAAGAATGAGCCACCCTGTCCCTACAGTATTAACCCCTTCCCAACCCATGACATTACACAAACGTCATGAAAGTCGGTGCCTTCCCAACCCATGACGTTGTGCAACTGCCATTGGGCCATGGTGTTTAGTGATTCTTATCACTGAACACCGGGCCTTGAAGTCAGAGGACGTGAATTACACATCCCGCTCTCAGGATTGCGGTGATTGGTTGTTTGAACAGTCAATCACCGCTTTCCTCTCTTCATCTATGGAAGGGGCTGTCATAGCCCCCTCCATTTTACTGGAGCGTTGTAGGGGTTCGAATCGCCCCCTCCAGCTTTGATGGAAGCGATCTTATGGGATGATCACTCCCATCAGAGGAGCTCCACAACCACCCTGCACCCAGTAATTCCAGACCCTCCTCCTCTCTTCCTCCTCGCCTCTCCTCTATTCCTCCCCTCCTCCCGCTCCGCTCCTGATCTTTCCCCCACGCTTTTTCTCCACCCCTCCCACTCTTTCTCCTGCCCCCTCCGGGCTCCGTGCACCCCTCCAGGCCCCATACAACAAGAGGACACTTGATCCCTTGTTGTAGTTGTGGCACCCCTACGGTTTGGTTGTAGTCTCTGGGGTCACAGTGATGGTGCACTGTGTGGCAGATCATTGCCATACAGTGCACCATCACTCACACCAGAGACTACAACAAGGGATCAAGTGTCCTCTTGTTGTAGTCTGGTGTCATAGTGATGGTGCACTGTATGGTAATAATCTGACATACAGTGCACTATAACCGTGACCCCAGAGACTACAAGTGATCTAAAAATTGGAGCTCTCCCACAAGTGAATCCATTTTGGAAACTAGACCCCCCAAGGAACTTATCTATATGCAAAGTGAGCACTTTGAACCCCCAGGTGCT
Source organism: Allobates femoralis (assembly GCA_033576535.1). Lineage (NCBI taxonomy): Eukaryota > Metazoa > Chordata > Amphibia > Anura > Aromobatidae > Allobates > Allobates femoralis. The sequence continues at coordinate 631,026,846 of JARQOC010000003.1, forward strand.
TCACAAATTAATCCATAAAAATGAAAAAAGAAAACTTTTGTGAAAAAATAAGTACTTTTTCATTTTTACGGATCAATTTGTGAAGCTCCTGGGGGTTCAAAGTGCTCACTATACATCTAGATAAGTTCCTTGGGGGATCTAGTTTCTAAAATGAGGTCACTTGTGGGGAGCTCCAATGTTTAGGCACACAGGGGCTATCCATACGTAACATGTGTTTCGCTAACAATTGAAGCTTATTTTCCATTCAAATTGTTAGCGGACACCATGTCACATATGGAGAGCCCCTGTGTGCTAAACATTGGAGCTCCACCACAAGTGACCTCATTTTAGAAACTAGACCCCCCAGGGAACTTATCTAGATGCATAGTGAGCACTTTGAACCCCCAGGTGTTTCGCAGGCAAGCTCAGCTATTGACACTTGACACTTTTTAAGAAGGTAGTGGAGAAAAGAACTCTGAAGAAATGTATGTCAATTATGAACAATAATGTGCATCCTTTACATGAGCTGTTCATGAGAGAGAGAAGCAGCTTCAGCAATCATCTAATTCTACTAAGGTGTAAGAAGGAAAATTATGGGAAATTATTTGTGCCAGCTGCTATGGGAATGTACAACAAACACTTAAGTTTGAAATTCTTAAAGTGATCTGAATATTATTGAAGTTATAATCGCAGATGGTACTGATCTGCCATGATAATGCATGTATAAGCAACCTCCATCATCAGTGTTATGTTTTAATTCTTGTCTATACTCTGTTGCTTTAATAATGTAATTTCACTCACTATCAATAAAGTGTATCTTATCTTTTAATAGCCCCCCTTTGTCGCTCATCTACACCATGTGATGTGATCGCTGTACAGCATCATGGTAAAGCCATTAGTCTGCTCTCTGAGTCTTTAGCAGTATGTAAAAAAGAGCCTGGCATTTTTTTTTTGTTTTGGCCTGATGCTCACAAATTGCTTTCCACAGTGTTTGAATTTTCAAAGATTTTTACATTTATGGAATTTTGTCTCCAAATCAATTCTCCACCGATTAATCCACCTATCCCTAGCTATTACTTTTTCAAACTTGTTTTTTTCCAGTATATTGTATGTTGAAAGTGTGTAACAGTGGTATAGAGCAAACGTTGGCTGTACTACCTGTGTTGTCATATTTTCAAACCACCTGATAGAGGTAACAAGGCCCTCCTAATACAATATATCTTCCAAACAAACCCAAAGGAGTCAGGCCAAATCATTTGCAATTCATTATTTATTTTAAAAGAAACACCATGTAAAACTGACAATATACAATGGTACACAGAAGGAGGACCACTTGACAGAGTTCAAACACAATAGTATTCACAATGGTATTCAAAATAGTATTCAATCCTCAGGTATAACTTTATCCATCAAACAATAGTGCCCCAAATGGGTGCACAATATACCTAATGAGGATGACACATTACATACAAGCCAAGGGTCCCATTTACCTTCCTGTGACCGCCCCCTGACGCGTTTCGCACCAGCTTCTTCTGAGGAGGGTCCTCCTCAGAAGAAGCTGGTGCGAAACGCGTCAGGGGGTGTATATTGTGCACCCATTTGGGGCACTATTGTTTGATGGATAAAGTTATACCTGAGGATTGAATACTATTTTGAATACCATTGTGAATACTATTGTGCTTGAACTCTGTCAAGCGGTCCTCCTTCTGTGTACCATTGTATATTGTCAGTTTTACATGGTGTTTCTTTTAAAATAAATAATGAATTGCAAATGATTTGGCCTGACTCCTTTGGGTTTGTTTGGAAGATACCTGTGTTGTCATGTAGCTGCAGCCTTAGATTCCATTAAGAAAATAATCCTATATTTATATTACCTTCAGAATCTTTTTCTAGAGGTGGTTGTGCAATGCATTATATGCAAAATACACATTATATATATACAACCAATTTCTAATGTCTTTGGCTTGATTACTTCTTGCTGACCATTAGGGTACCTTTACACCTCGTTACTTTTGGCGGCATTCGGAGGCAATTTAACGTGCACGTGCACAATTTTCATGGTTGCCTCCGAACACCGAAGGTGCTTTTACATGCCGCAATTTCACCCTCAACCTAAGGCGATGTGTCGTCCCAGGAGTTCCCATACCAAAAGTGGGAAACATCCGGTAGACTCCCGACGCCGCTTCACACGCCACAATCCCCAAAGGAATGTTGGCATCAGTGGTGTAACTAGGTTTTATTGCGCCCAGGGCAAAGATCCAGTCTGGCGCCCCCCCCCCCCCCCAGAGTAGGTGAGGAGCGAGGGGGCTGTCAGCTTTCAGCCCCGCCGCCCGGTGGCCTTAGGTGGGGGCTGTTAGCCTTCAGCCCCGCCGCCCTTGCAGCCTTAGGAGCTGGGGGGGTGCTGTCGACCTTTCAGCCCCACCGCCCCTGCAGCATTAGGGGCGGACGGGGACAGGGGGAAGTTACTGTCCCAGCAGCCTTGGTTGAGGAGAGGGGGGGTGCTGCCGGCACCCCCCCTCTGTGTTGCGCCCGGGGCAAAGGGTCCGGCTGCACCCCCCTAGATACGCCCCTGGTTGGCATACCTGTTCAGCGCGGCGAAAATATAGGCGTGACAAATTGTTTTACACCGCGCCCCAAACAAGCTGATTATACAGTAATCATATTATTGATTATACTGATTATACAGTATGTAAAGACATACTGATAGGATATTTAGATTGTGAGCTCCAAGAGAGACAGCATTACTGGTGTATGTAAAGTGCTATGGAATTAATAGCGCTATATAAATGAATAAATATTATTATTATTATTATACAACGCAATAGCGTTATGATTAGGCAGCCTGCGCAGGAAGGCTGGCTGATACATGACGCCGTTGCCATTGTGTAGTGTGAATGGCCAGCTGTTCAAATATGGTGCCCTGTGAAGGGACAGCCAATGGAAACACAGTAGCCCCCACCAATCATCGCAGACGGGGCGCGGTATCCAGCACGCTGTGGCACACCTCCGGGAAATCAGTAGGCGACGCAGATTCCATTCCTATCGCCCGTTCACACGCCAAAAGCAGGGAATTTCGCCTTCATGATTGCCTCTGATTTTGGAGCAGTGCTGTGAAATCGGAACCAGGCACAACCTTTTTGATCGCCGCCAAATTGCCCAATTACACGCCGCAATTTCAAGGCCATTTCACGGCGATGGTGATACAGATTGCCAGTCAGATTTCTCGCCGTGGTGGCGGCGTGTAAAGGTACCTTTACTGATGTACATTTCAGAATCTTGGTTTAAATGTAGTAAAGATAATAATTAAAATAAAATAAGTATTTTTAAATATTACAAATTTTGCTGGGTACTTTTATTTAGCAAAAATGTAGTAAAAAGGTCATCTTTAGTTAGTGCACCATTAATGCATAAATATTTTAAATATCTCAACTCCTAGCAGTTTCCTAGCCAATCCACATATTAGGATGGGCTTTGTAAAAATGTCTTCATAAGACAGACGTTGGGCGAGGGCAGTGTCCTGTCAGGCATCCTTACCATACATTCCTCTGTTCACTGAACCTAATGTCACGATTTCCACACTGTCCTTCTTTTGCTATGTTACTATTGTGTGAAGGCTGTAAGTCTGCTTTGGTTGTGCTGGGTCTGTTCTGCAATCATCTGTGTTCACTTCCCTTGATTAGTCCTCTACTTAAGCATGCTAACTCCTCCATCCAGTGTCAATCATGCACTTGTTGCTGCCTGTGTGAGGCTAGGGTCACACATAAGCCCTTGGTCCGTTTTTGGCTTCATTTTTGGCATTTTTTTTTCTAAGTCCAAAAACTGATAGAAAAACGGATTGGATGTAATAAATACCCTGTCTGTTTTTTTCTGCACTTAAAAACATTGCTATGTCCATTTTTGAGCCAAAAACGTTGCTAGCATCGTTTTTGGGGTCCGTTTTTCAAAAAAAAAAAAAAAAATTTTTTTTTTTTAACATGGGCCCTATGGAAAAACGGATCCGTTTTTTTGGGGTGCCTTAACGTCCAAAAACGTTCAGGGGTGTAGGAGGCTCAAAAAGCACCCAAAAAAAACAGATTGGTCATGGAAATCACTTCCAAAAACGGATTTCTATGTGTGACCCCAGCCTAAGAGTTATCCTTATGTGCTCTGTGCTTGACCCAGCCTGACTTTATTCCCTTCCCTGGACTTTGACAATTTGCCTGTAACCTGACTACTTTTTTGCCTGCTCCCTGTAAACTGTCTTGTCTTTCTGGTTTTCCTGACCCTGGGTCATGAATTGGATTTCATCTCTGATTACCACTTGTTTCCTGAACTTGGAATGTTTGACCTCCCTTTATTTATCCAGTAAGTAATACTATATTAATTACTATTTGTAATTGTAGTCGTATCCCTCCACTTCTGGGATTAGGTATTACTGTAGTGACTCACATCACACCTGACAGGACAAGTGGAAGGTAGTTTATATCATTATATAATTTATTCCAGTAGATCCATGCTGTTTTCCTGCCCTCCAATAAACCTGTCAGGCTGATGAGATCAATGTTCAATCTTAGTTTGCTAGAATGGTTATCCCTGCCTTAGTGTCCACTCTGCTCCTCTATATGTCTGGTCAGATTTTGTGAACAGAGGAATGTGTATTCACCATACCTGACAGATGGCTGTACTCACCCATCTTCTGTCTGTATCAAGCAAATGTTTTTATGCAGCCAGTACTAAGATGTGGGATGGCTGGGAAAATGCTGGAAGCTGACATATTTCAAATCCCAATAATGCACTAACTGAAAGTGACCTTTTTGCTACATATTTTCTGAATTAAGGTATAGGTTAAAATTTGCAAATGTGCATTCATGATACTGATAGGATGCTGCCTTGCCTGACTTCTGTTTGTGTGAAGCAGGGAAACTGCTGGGAGCTGACATATTTCAAACGCTGATACATTAAAGTTGCACTGACTAAAGATTACCTTTTTTGTTACATTTTTGCTAAATAAAAGTATTAAATAAAATTTGTCAAATTTTAATGCACTTTATTTTAATTATTTTCATTTCATTCCTTGGAGTACCCCTTTAATGTGTGCAAATATGATCTCTAAAGATTAGAGATAGGTCAAACTCTATGGACAAAAACACCTATGAAAACATTGATAGTGAAATATAAAGAATAAAATAATGGTATCTATAAACTAAACTTTTTATAAAGCATTAGAGGTTGCATGCTACAAATCCTTCAACTAAATTCAATTTGAACTTTCCATTTCAATATTGAAATTATTGAATTCATCATTCATTTTAATGATACATTACTGATTGTCACATTACGGCTATGTGTTTTTGTGTGACTACAGTAGTGGTGAGATAAAAGGCTCTTTTCCTTTTTGTTGTTTGGAATTTGATAGCTGATTCTGCTCAGCTCAGATACAATAAATGACCTACAAGGATAAGCACCAAGTTTCAAGTCAATAAGATTTTGCTTTGATGAAGATTCTGTCAGCTGTACATTTCTTGTGCTCCTGCAATATCATTCTATAGGTGAGAAAGAAAAATGATTGCATCCACCACTGAGCAATTGATCGTTGGCCTCTTTTGGCTGCCGTAGCGTTACATATGAGCATCACATTTTCAGACCTTGTCTAACAAATGACCTATTTTTGACCTGTTTTCCTACATGATTAACACTCTTCAGGCCGTCATCTCTATGCTTTCCTCACCAAATTAAAGAGCAGGACCCGCATCCCTGTTAGATTTGCTCACATTTAAGTAGTGTCATGTGGTCAGTAGCCCATGGCAATATACTAAATTAAAGGCCTAATGTAGAATCCTTCTCCAAGCCTGACAAATAATGAATTGAAAACTCCAAGCCCCACAGGACACAGTCTGGTATAGAGCTACTTCATAGCGAGCTGCAGACTAACAACAGTCCCTTGGCTGTCATTCAGAAATAAAGGACTTGTTTAATTTTATTCACTGCAGGAAGCAAAACAATGGTATCTTCTTTAACTAACAGCTAGTTTGCTGAAATGCCTCAATGAGAAAATCCATCTTTAAACTACTTGTTCTATCCCTCGAGAATGATGACACTGTGGATATAGCACTAGAGGTGCACACAAATACGTTTTAACAGTTTCAATTACACCACTGAAAGTCACAAAGCTCGTAATCTTTTCATGATGACACTTTTTTAGATACATTAATATTCTAACCATATATTTTTAATGATTTCACAAACAGGTGACTTTCCTTATTTGTTGGTTTACTTTTGTTCTTCCTCTACACCAAAGCCAAGATTATTTTTTATTTTACTGAGGGCTCATCTTTTATGGAAAAATTGTAGACTTGAATGACAACATTCATGTTACCGTTCGATGTACTGTAAAACAGAATTAAATCCAAATCCGGTGAAAGCGTGGAAAATTCGGCATTTTAGGTGGGTTATTTTTATGGAATTCATTGTGCTGTAAAAAGTCACAGTGATAGAAAAAGTTTATGTTTTTTTGTACTTCCATGTGCCTTTTTGAGATCCAAAGATCACCAGGGCACTTTTTTTCCCCCCAGAATGAATCAAACTGTTTGGCCACTCCTAACATTTCTGATAGCTCTCAGGTGGATTTAAGTTTTGTTTCAGCCTAATCATGGCTGCTTCTCTTTCAAAGAGAGCGCATTTGAACGTATGTAGTAGGTTCACAGCAACAGCTTTCAAATGTAAATTTTCACACCTGGAATCAGCTCCAGACCTTTTACCTGCATATGTATCATGAATTATTGAGAAAATAGCCTTTGCAGCACATTGAAGAGCTTTTGAGATATTTATCCAATTATTTTTGGTCCTTGAAAAAGAGGCATCAACATATTAAAGAGCTGTAATTCCAAAACCCATACTCTAAGTAAAATGTAAATACCCCCAAATTAAGGGTGTGCTCACATCTGTATGTATAAAATCATTTAGATTGTCAGCCCAAAAAGTTGTTGAGAGTCATGCGCGTTTCATGCATATGTCACTCCGTATGACATGCAAGTGCTATGCGAGTGTGTAATTTTTTTCCCACAGTGCATCCGTGTGTCATGCGTTTGCCATCTAAATACAATATTTTTTACATCATCTTTTAACAGACTATAATACTATGTGTACTTAAAGCTAGCTATTATAAATAATAATCATATAAAAAATATAGATAGAATGGATTCTGCTAAGTAATGTCATGACTCCCCTATATATTGTAAACTTGTACCCTTTATTGCCTTTCATGTAGCACTGAAATGTGTTTAGTTTTCTTTAATCTAATAAATAAATATTTAAACAAGGAGATGGAGTGCCCCCTATGTTTGATAATCAGTGACTTCCGGCTACTGTGACTCTGATGACCGTTACTTGGTGGCACCGCTCATCAGAGTTGCCACATGTCGAAAAGCACAGTGTGAGACAGAAGTGGCTGCAGCTCAAAGCTTATGGAGCCTAGATCTGAAGTTCCAAAGCGTTTGATCTACATTTTGAGGAACTCTGTGAGAACTGCAGGACTATGTCCAACCTAGGAATTTTGCTGTGATTTTATCTGACAAAGGAGCACATCCATGCTCCGAAATATGTAATAATAAATTACCATCATATTTCACTTGACTCGAATCACTGATCCCTGACAGCGCGGCTTTTACACTAGTTCTACTACCGGCTTCTTTTGTCTCCTCGTGCTGGTTGTGACAGTCCTGGGTATATGCTGGAATAGTTGGTTGTGACTCTCACAACCTACACTGGAGAGCTTCCAACTGTTACTTGATCCACTCTTATCTTAGATAAGACCCTATTTGGGAAATCATATCTCTATACCCAGAAAATTATTGCAATAAACATTTTGTTATACAGTAAAGGAAATAATTATTTGATTCCTTGCTGATTTTTTAAGTTTGCCCACTGACAAAGACATGAACAGTCTATAATTTTAAGGTTAGGTTAATTTTAACTGTGATGGTACCTTTACACGCCGCTACAGCTGGGTGGAAACAACCGGGTTTATGAGACAAATGTATCTTGCACTGTCAAATCAACCCGAGGTAGCGGCGTGTAAAGGCGGTTGTTGCCACCCGTCACTCGCGGCACCTGTTTCAGAGCAGTGCTATAAAACAGGTTGATTTAAACCCGGTGGTAACGGCGTGTAAATACGGTAGGGTAAGGTTTATTCATCACCTAGATAACTCCCCGGGGCGTGACACAGCCTCCGTGAAACCACCCCCCTTCAGCGATCATTGGTGGAAGCTCCAGCGTTACGATTGGTTGTCGCTGCATAGGGCGGCATATTTAAGGAGCTGACCAGTCACACTACACAATTGCTCGAGCATCATGTATTAGCCAGCCTTCCTGAGCTGGCTGGCCAATCATGATGCAATTGCTTTGTCCTATCAGCGTACGAACATCTCGTAATCCACAATTCTGGCACGCCTATGTGTTGTCCCTGCTGCCCCAGGTCCTCCCATATTACCTTCTGTAGCGGCGTGTAAATGAGGGACGGTGCTCTGCAGAAGGTAACTTTAGGCACTCGGCGGTGCATCCAGAGATAGCGTCAACCTTCTGTAAAGCACCTTGTAGCGGCGTGTAAAGACGGTATCGGGTACCGTTTGTAACCGTTAGTGCGTGCTCGTGCACGTGAAGCACCCGGTTGTTTCCACCTTGTTGTAGCGGCGTGTAAAGGTACCTTGAGAGGTAGAATATCAAAAATAATCCAGAATTGTCTAACTTGTATAAATGTATTTGCATTTTGAAGAGAGAAATAAGTATTTGATCCCCTACTAACCATTAGGAATTCTGGCTCCTAAAGACCAGTTAGACACTCTTAATCAACTTGTTTACTGTACTAAAGACAGCTGTCTTAAATTGTCAGTTGCATAAATGACTTCTGTCCACACACTCAATTAATCAGTCAGACTCTAACCTCTACAACATGGGCCAGACCAAAGGGATTTCTAAGGATGTCTGTGAAAAGATCCTAGACCTGCACAAGGCTGTAAAGGGCTACAAAACCATAAGTACGATGGTGAGTGAGAAGGAGACAACTGTTGGTGCAATAGTAAAAAAATGGAAGAAATACAAAATGACATCGATCTGGAGCTCCATGCAAAATTTCAACTCGTGGGGTATCCAGTATTATGAGGAAGGTGAGAGATCAGCCTAAAACTACATAGGGGAAACTTGTTAATGATCTCAAGGTAGCTGAGACCACTGTCACCAAGCAACCCATTGGCACCACATTACGTCATAATGGATTAAAATCCTTCAATGCCCAAAAAGTCCCCCTGCTCAAGAAGGCACATGTGTAAGCCCATCTGAAGCTTGCCAATGAACACCTTGGTGAGTCTGAGAGTAATTAGGAAAAAGTGGTGTGGTCTGATGGAACGAAAATTGAGCTCTTTGGCATTAACGTAACTTGCCGTGTTTGCAGGAAGAGAAATGCCTATAACCCAAAGAACACCATCCCAACAGTCAAGCATTGCGGTGGAAACATTATGTTTTGTGGATGTTTCTCTGCTATGGCCACAGACCTACTTCACCACATCAATGGGACAATGGATGGAGCCATGCTCCATAAACTCCTGAATGACAACCTTCATCCCTCTGCCAGGACATTAAAAAAATGGGTTGTGGCTGGGTCTTCCAGCATGACAATGACTTAAAACATACAGCCAAGTCACCAAAGGAGTGGCTCAAAAAGAAACATATTAAGGTCATGGAGTGGCCTAGACAGTCTCCAGACCTTAATCCCATAAAAACGTGTGGAGGGAGCTGAATCTCTGAGATGCCAAACGATAGCCTCAAAATGTTAATGATTTAGAGATGATCTGCAAAGAGGAGTGGACTAAAACTCCTCCTGACATGTGCGCAAACCTCATCATCAACTAGAAAAAATGTCTGACTGGTGTGCTTGCCAACAAGGGTTTTGCATCAAGGATTTATGGTAGCCTTACACAGGCGATCACTGTGGCGATGATGCCGGAACTCATGGGAGCGCACACTTTTTTGGCGCACTGCCATGGTTGCTCTTGCGATGTCACACACAGCGATATTGCCAGCAACGCATCAGTGATCTTGCCGGCAACTATCGCAGCCAGGGTTAAACTCTACTCTGGCAGCGATCCATAACATGGTAGTCTATGGGGAAAGTTGCCGGCAACATCGCAGTTGCGGCGTCACACAGGGCGATGCAGGCAGATCGCCTGAGCAACATCGTCAGGTTTCCCAACATGTTGGGAAACCTGGTGATGTTACTTAGCCAACTTATCGCCTTATTATCGCCCTATCATACGCGGCAACTTATGAGCGATGTTGCCACTACTTAGCCACGCCCCTAAGTTGCCGGCAACATCGCTGCAGAGATCGCCCCGTGTGACGATACCATAAGTCAAGTCTTGTTTACCAGAGGGATCAAACACTTATTTCTCTCTGAAAAATGCAAATACAGTTTAAGGGTTTTTAAGGGGTCAAATATTTAATTCCTTCACTGTACAAGTTTATTACCTTTGTGCGTACTGGAGCAACAGAATAAAAGAGAAAAAAAGCAAATGAGATATAATTTCACAGAAAACACAAAAATGAGTGGGACAAAATTGCAAACTTAGTATTTGGTTGCACACACTTTGGAATAAATACCTGCAATCACTAACTTCCTATAACTATCAACAACCTTCCTACACTTCTACATTCGAATGTTGGATCTCTATTCTTTTGCAAATGCCTCCATGTATCCCATATCTGAAGGGTGCCTTCTCCCAACAGGAATTTTAAGATCTCTCTACTGGTGTTCAGTGG
>JARQOC010000003.1:631056692-631101692 GCA_033576535.1 Allobates femoralis
TTTATGGGAGCTCCACTCCTGAATCCCATTTTAGTGCTGGTCCACAATATGTCAGCCAATCCTGGGGGAGGTAATCTGGGGGAGGTGTATAGATGGAAACCTCGATTACTGACTTCACCATTAAAAAAGACAATGCTGCCAAGAGGAGAATGGTAATCGGAGACTTATCACATCTGACTGCCATGTCTGGCTAAATAAGAAGGGGGAGGTATGTGACAAAATGGACTTCTTTAATGTATAACCTATGAGGATTTTTTATTTATCCAGACAATATTGTATTTTGGTTTGCAAACTTGCAATATGCCACTCATGGGTTACAATCTAGCCAGACACTATTTTGTATTTTGTTTACCCATTGCTCCTACCAGCCTTGTAGATGAAAATATATGTTCACTGCTCCCCACACCTGATGATCCCATCCACCTCTCATTGCTAGCCTCAGTGCAGAGGGGTGGGCAGGAGATTATGGGTATGGAGAGCAGTGAAAATGCATTTTCTTTAATAGGGTGCACACATGTTCATACCATCATGGGCTCCCCTGCCTCCTGTGATTCTGCTCCTGCCTTCTGTGACCCCACATGACTGCCACCACTCCCCTGGGACTCTTAAACAATTGCTGTTCTTATCTTCTTAAGTTAGTCTTTGTTTGGGGCAGGGTTCTCCAACTCCTGGCCTCAAGGGCAACCAACAGTGCAGGTTTTCAGGATTTCCTTAGTATTGCACAGAAGTTTGAATCATTACCTGGGCAGATGATCACATTAGCACCTGTGCAATACTAAGGATATCCTGAAAATCTGCACTGTTGATGGCCCTTGAGGCCTGGAGTTGGGGACTCCTGGCTTGCGGTGTGGGCTGTGTCACATCATGCTCTGATATTCATTACAGATGGGTCTTTCCATGGACGGCATAGATCTCAAATAGTTGTCAAGTATATAAAAAAGGCCAATTAGGGAGAGGGAGGAAATGCTGCAAAATAATAGATGACTTTATACTCAACGTTAAAACCCCACTGTTCCAGTGCTCCCTGGTGGTCTTTGCTTGGTTAGATGTAGGAGTTGGCAGGCCAGTGACTGACTACCGTGGTCCTCTGTGTTGATATGGTATTATATATGCAACCAATTGGCAATTCAGAAACAGTTTTGTTAAAAGACCTGGCCAATGACTATAGTCTGAGTCCAGACTGGTCCAGGCTGATCCCCCGCCTCTCCCAGTTGGCTCTTCTAAAGTGCAGGTGTTAGACAGGTCTCTCCGTCATGTGTATAGTGAAAGAGACATGTCAATACCTTCCAGCAGCTCTGAGTGTAGCTAGCCAGGGACAATAGTAGGCTAGTCTAATTTCTGGCTAATATCCACAACTGAATCCTCTAATTATATTTAATTGAATATAAAATATAACTGACTGCAATCGTGCAGCTAGGCTGTGATTCCTGGTGCCCGTAGTTTGGGTAGAACGAACATATAAAACATAAAATATTGAGTAATGCATGTTTTATTAATATTTTTTCCCACATATAAACTCTATTAGCTTATTTTGAGATGATTAAAAACAACCCTTAAACACTAAACACTGTATATATCTAATTAAAACAAAAAGATAAAACTAAAACCTGAAAGAGTTAAAGGGGAACTCCAGGGAGAGAAAACATTTTGCACTGTCTATGCTGTCTTTTGTGATGAAACTGAGCTCTCCACTACAGTTTTTGTTATTTAGATCACTTATAAATCAATAAAATAATATCTGCTTCTCAGCACTCGCCCCTCCCTTATAGGACAATACGTCATGCAGAGAAGATTCAGCTTTAGGCTGTTGTAGAGAGCAGGGGGTGTGGTGGGGTGTGGATGTTGGGGGCTCCATGCTCATCCTAATTCCAGCCCCCTAGTACTTCATGCTAGTGTACAAACAGGGGTGTAGCCGCCGTTTCCATGCTCCTACTACAAGCCAGCCCAGCCTCTATATGCCTGCTGTATATATCGCACAACTCTCCTTAGCTGAGTGACAGTGTGTATGTTTGTGCAGCTGTCACTGTCAGCTCAGAAGAGTACAGCGATACATACAGTAGGCATATAGACTGGGGCCTAGCATGTAGTGAGAGCATGGGGCCAGTGTCCCCCCGCTGAATATGTTCTGTTACCTATTATCCCACAAGGGAGGGCTGAGTAACAGATACTATTTTATTGATTCATAAGCATCTAAACACCCTAGAACTGTAGTGGAGAGCTCAGCTTCATAGTGCAGGAGTGTGATAGAAACAAATAGGGTATTAGCGCTCGGATTGCAGCCAGACAATGCTCACGAGATATTTACCTCAAGGTTTTATTGAATCAGTGTAGAATTCCAATTCTCCACAACGCGTTTCTGCGCTTAGTGCGCCTTTCTCAAGTGGTTACTGGAATCCTTTCTTACAATTATTTAAATACAATGTGCAACATGAGGGGGAGGGGCAAAATAGGAAGTTTCACAAAGGTATAAGAAAAAACAGGAATGGATCAAGGAACGGATTCCATGTCCACTATTACATATATAAGTGAATGAATTTAAAATAAACAACGATTTAAAATGCAATCATAAATATAAGTTAAAAACACTATAATAAAAACCACTAAATTGCTAACTCAGATTAAAATAACACGCAATGGCGATTATTATATGTGCATGGAAAATCAATAAAACAAGATAAAGTTGGGCCATAAAAATTGAGCCATAAATTGTGTTGGGCCATAAAATATTTCGGGGAGCAACTTTCCTGAAAAATATAATAAAAAAATATAATAAAAAAATATAATAAAAATCCTTAAAATAAAATAGTTAAAATAAAAAGGAATTGGTTCTTCTAAAAATGATTAATTGGTATTCTCAAGGGTGAGGTTCAGTCCTTCTGGTGATAGCGTGCCCATTTTGAAGATCCAAAAGGATTCTCTTCTATTCAAAATATTAATTCTGTTGATAATGTTCTCATTTACCTGTTCAATTACCAGAAGTTTTAATTTAGAGGGATCTCTATTATGGGACAGATCAAAGTGTTTGGAGACACTGTGTTTTGTGAAGCCTGTACTGATGTTGTGCCTATGTTTGTTAAGTCTTGCCCTCATGGTTTGTGTGGTCCTTCCTATGTATTGTTGTCCACACGGACACTCAAGTAGGTAGACAACAAAACGGGAGGAGCAATCCAACCTCTGTTTAATTTCGTATAATGAGTTGGTGGTATTAGATTTAAAAGTAGTGCTGCCATCAATGATGATGCTGCAACATTTACATCGGCGAATCCCACACCTGTAACATCCATTAGTGAGATGGGATGAGGATGTCACAGATGTGGTTTCTTTATCTTTAATAGGCAGTACTCTGCTGGGAGCCAAAATGTTGCGGAGGTTCCTCCCTCGCCTGAAAATAATTTTAGGTTGTCTGGGAAGGATCTTGGACAGGATGGGATCTCCCTGTAGAATAAACCAATATTTTTTCATTAAGGTGTAGATATTTTTATATGATTTATTGAAGGTTGTGATGAGGTTGCAAGAGTTGGTGTTTGTGGCCACCTTTTTTACCTTATTATTGTCAGTCAATTTCCCTAAAAATTCATTTTGTGTATGGTTTTTGCATTTTAAATATGCATCCTTCAAGAGTTGGCTAGGGTATTTCTTGGCTTTGAACCTCTCTTTTAAGACTTTGGCTTCAGCAGCAAAATCGCTATCTTTAGTACAGTTCTTCCTTATGCGGAGATATTGTCCGTATGGGATATTCCTGATCCAGGAGGGCAAGTGGCTACTATTCCTGGATCAGGAATATCCCATACGGACAATATCTCCGCATAAGGAAGAACTGTACTAAAGATAGCGATTTTGCTGCTGAAGCCAAAGTCTTAAAAGAGAGGTTCAAAGCCAAGAAATACCCTAGCCAACTCTTGAAGGATGCATATTTAAAATGCAAAAACCATACACAAAATGAATTTTTAGGGAAATTGACTGACAATAATAAGGTAAAAAAGGTGGCCACAAACACCAACTCTTGCAACCTCATCACAACCTTCAATAAATCATATAAAAATATCTACACCTTAATGAAAAAATATTGGTTTATTCTACAGGGAGATCCCATCCTGTCCAAGATCCTTCCCAGACAACCTAAAATTATTTTCAGGCGAGGGAGGAACCTCCGCAACATTTTGGCTCCCAGCAGAGTACTGCCTATTAAAGATAAAGAAACCACATCTGTGACATCCTCATCCCATCTCACTAATGGATGTTACAGGTGTGGGATTCGCCGATGTAAATGTTGCAGCATCATCATTGATGGCAGCACTACTTTTAAATCTAATACCACCAACTCATTATACGAAATTAAACAGAGGTTGGATTGCTCCTCCCGTTTTGTTGTCTACCTACTTGAGTGTCCGTGTGGACAACAATACATAGGAAGGACCACACAAACCATGAGGGCAAGACTTAACAAACATAGGCACAACATCAGTACAGGCTTCACAAAACACAGTGTCTCCAAACACTTTGATCTGTCCCATAATAGAGATCCCTCTAAATTAAAACTTCTGGTAATTGAACAGGTAAATGAGAACATTATCAACAGAATTAATATTTTGAATAGAAGAGAATCCTTTTGGATCTTCAAAATGGGCACGCTATCACCAGAAGGACTGAACCTCACCCTTGAGAATACCAATTAATCATTTTTAGAAGAACCAATTCCTTTTTATTTTAACTATTTTATTTTAAGGATTTTTATTATATTTTTTTATTATTTTTTTTATTATATTTTTCAGGAAAGTTGCTCCCCGAAATATTTTATGGCCCAACACAATTTATGGCTCAATTTTTATGGCCCAACTTTATCTTGTTTTATTGATTTTCCATGCACATATAATAATCGCCATTGCGTGTTATTTTAATCTGAGTTAGCAATTTAGTGGTTTTTATTATAGTGTTTTTAACTTATATTTATGATTGCATTTTAAATCGTTGTTTATTTTAAATTCATTCACTTATATATGTAATAGTGGACATGGAATCCGTTCCTTGATCCATTCCTGTTTTTTCTTATACCTTTGTGAAACTTCCTATTTTGCCCCTCCCCCTCATGTTGCACATTGTATTTAAATAATTGTAAGAAAGGATTCCAGTAACCACTTGAGAAAGGCGCACTAAGCGCAGAAACGCGTTGTGGAGAATTGGAATTCTACACTGATTCAATAAAACCTTGAGGTAAATATCTCGTGAGCATTGTCTGGCTGCAATCCGAGCGCTAATACCCTATTTGTTTCTATCACACACTTGCACGCCTTCCCATCCGGGAAGTGCGAGTCTGAGCAGCTCGGCTCCCGGACCTTGCCCACAATTACACGCTACCTCCATCTGCACGCCCCGTCACTCACCGACTCGCACGACGAAGGAGCACGGCTCAGCCAACGTTGTCGGACCCCCACGGCTGGAGGCCTTGTCGGATCGCCCCTCGCTCGCCAGCCGGCGAGTCGCTTCCCGGCTTGCACGAACAAGGACTGGTCCACGTCCTCGCACGCTTGGCTTATCCGACCCGGAGGTCACGCTTAATTGTTCCCTGCTCGGCGGTTAGTTGTGCGACCCAGGCACAACACAAACAGGTGAGCACTTGAGTTATATAACCGCTTTTAACACAGTGATCAAGCAGTTTGGCGCAACCTGTTTTATTTTTTACATTTCATAGTGCAGGAGGACAGGGACAGTATAAAGAAATTCTCCCCAGAGTTCACTTTTAACTTGTACCATGGTGAATAATGTGAGTTTTGACTTTAAAGTTTTTACTTTCCGCTTTCAAAGGCCAGCTAACCCCACTGCTGATTTCAAGGTTCCAAGCACGGTGCCTCTGGATGTCTTGCATGGAGCTAGGAGTTGGAGTAATCCTCTTGCCTGTATTATAAAATAGAGGTAATCCAGCAAATATCCTGTGATGCAATGGGATCGCCATACAGACATATATATATACAATAATGATCTGATTGCAATATACCGGTAGATTGAATTCATTGAATTTTCACATTTCTAAAATATTCTCTGACTAACTAATTGGGGACACGGTATTAGTAGTAGTAAGCATGTATGTAACAATTAAAGTACAATAAATATCATATATGAGAGAAATGTAACATATGTAATCTAGTGTAGGGCCAAATGGTGCATTCCATCTCTTTATTTACAAGAAACGTCTGAAAAATAAAGGCTGGAATCTGGTTTCTAGGGCAAAGCAACCATTGTTCATACACATTAGTTTTCATAACTCTAACCTTGCATACAAACATTCCTTTTTTATCAAGGTAAATAAGGTAACTTTAAGTAATGCTAATTAAATAACTTCTGAATTCAATATAATAATAATATTCTGAATTAAATAAATAATCTCCACTAAAATACGGTATGTATGTGCATCTTGTTCATGAAACATGTACAGTATATAGACCTATGTGATGAAAATGGGATTATTCTGCATATTTCATAAACAATAAAAACAAAAAAGGTGTCTCATCAGATATTGATGCTCACATGCTGGAGCCTAAGGGCACCAATTTAATGGCTTCCGAAGTGCGATGGACTAAAACTGTACACATTGGCTGCTTCTAAGCTATTCCTTTGTTGCCATTTTGGATAGGCTTCCTGTTGGTTTGTTTGTTTATTTACATTTCGGATTGTTATCTGTCCTAATACTATGTTGTCTTCCTTTCCCAAGACAGGAAACCAGGAGAGCCTGATGATTAGCATATAAGGGTGGAAAGAGCACAATGATGAGCTTATCAGGCACTTACTGTAGATGTACTTAGCAAGGACATAGCATGGCCTCTATTTGTATACTCACACTACAAAAGGGTATTTTTGCCTTTAACATAATACTTTCCAGAATAAAGAATGTCAGTCAGTACAGAATCAAATCCTCAGGGGTCAAGTAGGCCAGCTTTGATAAATAACAAGATTAACTAAGTACTTAAGGTTAAAGGTAAAAGTCATGCCCTATTTCTGTATTGTTCATGAGGACAGCTAAAAGAAATCTATGGAATCTCCAGTCCACAACTAGTAACCCTCCAGGGAAAGCAAATGTTTTCTGACCCTTTCCAAATATGTCTACTAAAACTATGTTCAACTGTGAAACATTTTTTTGCTAAACACATTTTAATATTCCACCATTAGAGAAATGGCTCGCTCAACTGTAAGAAACATGTTTGGGTTCCAACATATACTGCAAGACAAACATAATTGATACTCTCATTGAATGATCCCCTTTTCTACATATTTCCATAACCCAAGTTCAAGATCAGCTCTACTCAAGTTCTTAAATGTTAACTAAATTTAATACTAAAAGAATAATATGTGCATGCCCATGAAGATTTTTCTCATGGATTCTGTATAAATCCATATTGTATAGGTCAGAAACAAAAGAAAATCATTAGATGATGTATCACTAAGGCAATTATGTTTCTAATTGTGCACTTCTTGGTTGGTATCCATAGTGTTTATTTTAGTGTATTATTTTGTGTACACAGTGGTGATCTTTCCCATTATAGTCTCTCTCTAAAGCCGGCGTCACACACGTCAATGTCGCCAGCGATCTGATCGCTGGCGATATTGACGGATGATTGCTGGTGAGCTGTCACACAGCGATCATTGGACCAGCGGCATCGTGGAAATGACTTAAATATTGTTTCCACGATGTCTGCAGGCTGGTATCCAGGGTAAACTGCGGGTAACTAGGCAGCGCGCGCTGCCTAGATACCAGATGTATACCTTGGTTACCAGCCTTCTCCACTCATCGGCTGGTATCCAAGGTACACAGCGGGTAACTAGGGTCCCTAGTTACCCGCTGTGTACCTTAGATACCAGCCGGTGAGAGGAGAAGGCTGGTAACTAAGGTATACATTGGGTATCTAGGCAGCATGCGCTGCCTAGTTACCCGCAGTTTACCCTGGATACCAACACTTCCTGAGAGGCGCTGGGAGCTGGCTGATCGCGTCTTCCGGTGTCACACGCAGCGATGCTGCGTGTACACCAGGCGACCATCGCCAGGTTTTCGGTCCAGTCCGAAAACCTGGCGACCATCAACCAGCGATTTATCGCTGGTTGATATACCATGTCACACGCGTCAATATCACTGCAACGTCACGTGCAGCAGCGACATTAACAGCGATATTGACGCGTGTGACGGCCCCTTTAGGGTTTGCTTACATCTACGTTTAAAATTGACAAGTGCAATCCAGTAAAAAATCAGGTTGTGCTCACACCAATGTTAAACAATAGAAAAGCATCCATCTGTGAGTTTTTCCTCAGTTGGAATCTCCCTGAAAAAAAATTATCAAAAAGGAGACAAAAAGGATTTTTTCTATGTTTGCAAAGTGAAAGTATTTATTACAAAGTGCAGCCCATTAAAACGGTGCAAAATGTAAAAGCGGATACAGTGGATACAGATACCATGGCACAAAATCACAACGAGCACATCAAAGTATTGCACAGACTCCCATAAGTATAATGTAGTCAAACATGAACACAATCCATAGAAATAATAACATTAACATCACATGATGTTTTACACAGGTAGTGAACATGAGAGATGCATATAGGTATATATCATCACAATTGTGCCATGCCAAAGTGCAAGTGCTTGGCAGTGCTAAGAGGATGGGAAGGACCCCTCTAGTACTGACCCCGACGTACATTTCACCTATTTAAGTTGTTTGCATCATCAAGGGGAAGTAATACAACATCATCTTAAATAGAAATAGCGTTAGCATAAAATGTGTGATTCGCCCACCGGGATAGGAATTGGCGCTCCATCTCTCGCTGCCGCATCTGGAAACTCCCCCCGGAAATGCATCATCACTATGCACTCCCGAACGCTCAGCATTTGCCAGGCGACCACGAATGTGCAGTGATCAGAGACCCCCGAGGGGATTGGGCCCGGAGTGCACAGATAAACACAGCATAACAAAACATCAATCACAGCCAATGTACAGCATCTTTGCTTGTATGCAGTCCATCCAATTCAGTTCAAATCCCGAAATACATCAAACTGTGGTATAGAACAAAAGGCTCTGTTGGCCCAAAAAGTAGAATTATAAATTTTACCTGTGTGACTGATGCCCTATGGAGACCTTGTGTATATAAATACCAACAATCACCTACTCCATGTAATCACTGGTTGAGAGTGATTGCAGCATCGGTATGATGCACTTCTGCTGCCTTTCATTGAGGCCTACTGCGTCCTGCTGAGTGAAAGGATATCAGATTTTGGCTGTTTTTCTGTGGGTGCTAAAGAATACTTCCCTTTGGCTCTCTATTTTGACAATTACACCACATGGAACTTTTTAATATAATCTGTTGAAAAAATTGTAGAATGCTGCAAATGGTCACATAAAGAAGCTGAGAATCACCAATGTAAGTCAATGGGTGGGAGAAGAAAGACGGATGGCACGCCAACATGCGTGTGACATGTATATGCAATGCGTGTTTAACATCATATTTTACATATCGTAACAACTCTATGTAAAAAGCTAGTTGCCATATTTTAATAAAGCAATATTTCTAAATAGATAGACACTGTAGATAGCTAGATAGATAGATAGATAGATAGATAGATAGATAGATAGATAGATAGATAGAGGTCCAACGGCTATTTAATGTCCTACATATTCTAAGTTTGTGCCTCTTAGTGCCTTTTATGTAGCACTAAAGAGTGTTTTGCAGGTTTAAGCTAATAAATAAATAATTTAAAAAAACAACCTTGGGGTCCCCCCATTTTTGAAAGCCAGCTAAGGTAAAGTAGACAGCTGCTGGCTGCATCCCACAGCTTTCAGGTTTACCTTGTCTGGCTATCCAAAGTAAGGGTGACCCACTCTATTTTTTATAATTAATTATTGATAAATGAATCATTAAAAAACATGGGGTCATCTCCTTTTTGATAACCAGCCAAGGTAGAGCAGACAGCTGCGGGCTGATATTCTCAGGCTGGGAATGTCCATGGTTATTGGACCTTTTACAGCCTAAAAATAGGTAACCTGCAGCCACTTCTGAGGCTTCCATTAGATGCACCAATTCTGTGATATACAGTCTGTGGTTTTCACTCTAAATTGAAAACTTTTTTTGCTACCATTTTATTGCAATATTTAGAATTCTTAGGTTCACAAAATCACTATTTATCAGTGACTCAGTTGTTTACACTTTTATCCTTCAGAGCAGGGTACTTGAGTTAAAACTCAACTGAGTAAAACATCTGTTTGGAGTACATATGTTGTTATTTTGTGATGTTTTTGTCCAGATACTCCAGTTTTCTCCCAAATTCTTAAATGGGTTTTCCTGTCTTCAAATGGAAGGCTACAGTTTCTCTGTGTGACTGCAGACATCTGAATCCTTACTGTGAGCACATCACTCATTGTTAGGCTAGGGTCACATTAGCGTTGTGGCATCTCCTAAACGGATGCGTTCAATGTATGCATTATTTTTCATAGCATTCATATTAATTGTGTGTACATTTATGTAGCATTCATTAATGGATGTGCTAACGGTATGGCATGCATTAATGCTTAATACCCCATCCATTAGGGTGCATTTTACTTGCTCACATCCATCCTCCATTTAAAGGGGCAGATTTTGGGATGGGTGTGGCCAATCACCATTTTGGAAGCTGTGTGTGCCTTTGTGTGCAAGATACCTGTGACACTGATTGTCAGACTTCACTTGCTGTTGTTTCACCATCACCAGAGGAGACGTTCCATCCAAAGGTGCTTCTGGGTCCATGAGGTCAATGAGCTCCGTCCACAATATGGTGCCTTCCTCATGCTATACTTGCAATTGCATGAATTTCCGGTGGAATTCCAGCGCTATCTATGGATGTCGGTGTCTACCTTTGAATAGCTGCTTTTGCTCATCTAGGATGACATTATCCGTCAGGATACCAGATGTCAGCCAAGTATTTCCCCTGCTGAAAGATTAGTGGTCACCCTGAGGTATGTGATTCTCTATACTGTTACATGTTGCCAACCACACACACTGTACACAATCATGTGCCTTATGCAACAACCCTCATTCATCTGATATATGACTGAATGTTAAATTGAAACATTTACCTTTGTCATTGCAGGTTCCTGGCTACGGGAGAGAGTTATGCATCATTGCAGTTTCGCATCGGCAGATCCACAATTTGTAATATTGTACATGAATGCTGTGAGGTCATATGGTCAAAGTTGCAGGCCCTGATATTGCCGCAACCCACACCAGAGATGTGGATTGAAAATGCAGCCAGGTTTTCACTTATGTCCAATTTTCCTAACTGCATAAAGAGCATTAGATGGCAAGCATATACATATAAAGAAGCCACCCAATAGATGGTCTTACTATTATAATTATTAGAAGTTTTTTTCAAAAGAGCTCATGGCCATTGCCAATATGCAAGGTAGATTTATATCCGTCAACATAGGCACTTATGACTGTACAAATGATGCACACGTTTTCAAAGACAGTAATATGAGGAAAGCACTGTACAATCACTGTTTCAACATACCACCACCGTGCCCATTACCAGGAACTAATTGCCCAAACTTGCCCCAAGTAATTGTTGCAGATGAGGCCTTTCAACTGAGCATCAATTTAATGAAACCATATGCAAGTCACACATTAAAGTCCACCTGACGTTACTTTATTTATCGTTTAAGTAGAGCCAGACAATATGTGGAATGTGCTTCAAAATGGAGTGTTGCGCTAACTTGCATTCAATTACATCCTAAAAATGTGGATAGTGTGGTTAAAGCTTGTGTGTGTCTACATAATTTGGTGTGCCGACATGATCCCCTCGTTGTTGATACCTGTGATTGGGATTCATCACTCATAAGTATTGAGGATGCAGCTGTGCGTGCACCTCATGCGGCAATGGCCGTGCAAAAGCAATTTGCTGAATATTTCTTAAGTGGGGCAGATACCCATGGGAAACCAAAACATGTTTGAATTTGTCCAGAAGTGTACATTTTTTTGTCTTCATGTATCATTTCAATCACAACCATTCCTACTGGTAAGTGGCCTTTTTTGGCTTAGCCTTATTATAAAGAATTCATTTCTCCAACGACTATTTTCATGTCATAATTATTGTCACGTTATTATTTTTAAGTACCGTATATACTCGCGTGTAAGCCGAGTTTTTCAGCCCAAAAATTGGGCAGAAAAGTCCCCCCTCAGCTTATACGCGAGTATACCAACCAACATGGGGCCGCCCGCCCCCCCCATCAGTATCCAGGCCCCTCCCTTGCTCCGCAAACCTGTAAAGTAAAATCATTATACTTATCACTGTCCTGTCACCGGCGTCCCCGCCTCTGCCGACATCGCGCTCCTCCGGCTTCATCCGTCTTCTTCCGGCTTCCTGTCGGAGCAGACAATGACGTCATTGCCTGCGCCGACCAGAGGAAGCCGGAAGACGCTGGATGAAGACGGAGGAGCGCGATGTCGGCAGCAGCAGGGACGGCGGCGACAGGATATTGATAAGTATAATGATTTTACTTTACAGGTTTGCGGAGCAAGGGGGGGCCCTGGATACTGATGGGGGGGCTGTATACCTCTGGGGCTGCGTGTATACTACCACTGGGGCTGCTGTATATACCTCTGGGGCTGCGTGTTTACTACCACTGGGGCTGCTGTATACTACCACTGGGGCTGCTGTATATACCTCTGGGGCTGCTGTATACTACCACTGGGGCTGCTGTATATACCTCTGGGGCTGCTGTATACTACCACTGGGGCTGCTGTATATACCTCTGGGGCTGCTGTATACTACCACTGGGGCTGCTGCTGTATATACCTCTGGGGCTGCTGTA
Organism: Allobates femoralis; assembly: GCA_033576535.1. Taxonomy (NCBI): domain Eukaryota; kingdom Metazoa; phylum Chordata; class Amphibia; order Anura; family Aromobatidae; genus Allobates; species Allobates femoralis. Next base: position 631,069,514 of record JARQOC010000003.1, read on the forward strand.
TACTACCACTGGGGATGCTGCTGTATATACCTCTGGGGTTGCTGTATACTACCACTGGGGCTGCTGCTGTATATACCTCTGGGGCTGCTGTATACTACCACTGGGGCTGCTGTATATACCTCTGGGGCTGCTGTATACTACCACTGGGGCTGCTGCTGTATATACCACTGGGAAGGCTGCTGTAACACTGCTGGGGCCTGTATATACCACTGGGGAGGCTGCTGTATACCACACTGCTGGGGGCTGTATAGTACCACTGGGGAGGCCTGTATACCACTGGGGGGGCCTGTATACCACACTGCTGGGGGCTGTATACCTGTGCTGGGGTCCACCCTCGGCTTATACACGAGTCAATAGGTTTTCCCAGATTTTGGGGGCAAAAGTAGGGGGATCGGCTTATACACGGGTCGGCTTATACACGAGTATATACGGTACGTTGCTGTATTGTTTGACAGATGTAATGCATTTCATGTTACTATACCTAATAATGGATGTAAATATAGACATTGATTTTGTCAAATAAAGTTCTGATTTCTTTAAATTTGTGACAATATAGTTAACAAATGGCTAGCACTTATGATATGTCCTATATGTGTGTAAACAATAAAATGGTGTGTCAATAACTCCATGACGCTTGTGTTGTAGTTCGTTTGATGGTGCCCAATAAATGTTGCTTGAAATGTTTAATCCAACAGCATTTTAAAGTACATTCTGCTTAGTACAGTAATGTGCTATCTGTAAATAGGACATATGTCTTTCCCTTCGGTATCCAAGGTAATATGTAATAAACCTTCTGTCACTCATGTATAATGCTGGAAGACCATGAATGTGTAACTGAAAACAATTTTTGACAAAATACGTAGACACACCTGTATTCGTATATTACACGTGTGTTATTAGTATGTGCCTTTAATAATGTTAGGAATGTTTTTTATTACATTTTTTAACAAGGATCATTGGTGAGACTACTGTACTCAGATTGCGCTCATTCTATATCTGTACTCTTTTTTTGTACAATAGGTGTGCTAAATATGTTTTATTTAATTTTGGATATTATTTACTGTAGAAATGACATCATCACCTTAGCTTAACTTTTCAAGATATGTCATGTTGTTTGCATGGTAAGGGACCTTCTATTCATGATCTAAATTTGTTTCTGTATGTAGTTAGTTAATAAAATTATTCTTCAATAAGAAATTTTAATAAGAAATTCACACATACACAGGATGACCATATACTGTCATGCTGTTGTGATTTTTAATACAAAAATATAAGGAACACAAAAAACAGCCTTGCTCTGCATGTTTGTGGCAAACATCAAACAAGTAGTCCAAACAATTGGACAACTAAAAAATTGCCACAAGCAACATATTAACATTATGCAACCAGATCACACACCTCATTATACTGAGGAACAGTAGCTACGTTTCACAGTGGTCGGTGTAACTCATGGGATTGATCTAGAGTACCACTGTGGGCTCTCTAGGTTTTTGGGATGTATAATTACCTGAGAGTATTTAGCTTTTCTATAAATTCAATGTGCCGATCAGGATCAATGCTAGTAAGCAGTGGCACATAAGATGCCATGAGTAATTGCCACACGTTATTACTATGAATAGAGTCTTTGAATTTGTCAATTTGAAGCTGGAGGTCTCATTTCTCGATCTTCCAGGTTTCCTCCAGACGGTATAGCCCATCAAGAAGGAGGACATCAGTGTTATCTCTGCCAATGGTACGTTTGCGTGTACCTGGAGGCATTGGGTGTGAAGCCACAGGGACACTGACATTGGGCATGCTCACGTCTTTTGGCCTAGAGGCTTGTGCATCACTCTATGCCTCATCGTAATGGCTGACTTCAGCAGCCGTAGGCATGTCACTGTGGCCTTCACCACCACTACCACACTGATCCTGAGGTGGTGCAGCTGTACTACAGAATGTCCTAAAAGATGATAGATAACATCAGTTAAATGTAAGATGAAAGGGAAAAAGATATACAGTAACTGTGGTTATAAGATATAAGGCCAGTTTACATACACAGATAATTGTGCGGATATTGGTCACAGATGTCTGGTTGCAGTGATATCATAGACACATTGTTCCATTTTGTGGCTGTGTACAAATGAATAATGTGTCCATGATTTCACTGCAACCAGAGATCTGTGAACAATCTCTGCACAATTATCTGTGTGTGTAAATTGGGCCTATAGAATGACACTAGCATTAGACAATACATACTTTATATTGTGAGCAACACTAAGTGCATATCTATGTAATGTAAGTATATAAATGCTTTTTTTCACCATTACCATTGCGCTATGAGCTCAGACAGGGATGATTAGAATAGGACTATGAAGCTACAGGTACAGACAATGATAGCTGGGAGGGCAAAAATGACCTGACAGGTTCCCTTTAATGCCTTTAATGGAGAGTTTTAACAGGCTCATTATCAGCAGGGCAATATTACAATAACAGGTAATCTCTATGTAAACAGGGTCACTTTTCAGAATATGCAAAATTTCTTTTGCACATGCTCATTACCGTATATACTCGTGTATAAGCCGACCCGTGTATAAGCCGACCCCCCTACTTTTGCCCCCAAAACCTGGGAAAATCTATTGACTCGTGTATAAGCCGAGGGTGGACCCTAGCACAAGTATACAGCCCCCAGCAGTGTGGTATACACCAGTCCCAGAGGTAGATACAGCAGCCCCAGTGGTAGTATACACGCAGCCCCAGTAGTATATACAGCCCCAGTGGTATATACAGCCCCAGTGGTAGTATAGACGCAGCCCTAGTAGTATATACAGCCCCAGTGGTAGTATACAGGGCCCCAGCAGTATATACAGCCCCAGTGGTAGTATATACAGCCCCAGTGGTAGTATACAGGGCCCCAGCAGTATATACAGCCCCAGTGGTTTATACAGCCCCAGTGGTAGTATACAGGGCCCCAGAGGTATATACAGCCCCAGTGGTAGTATATAGCAGCCCCAGTGGTAGTGTATACAGCCCCAGTAGTAGTGTATAGCAGCCCCAGCGGTAGTATACAGTATCCCCAGTAATCCAGGGCCCCCCCAGCCTGACTCCGGTCACCTGTAAAGGAAACTATACTTATACACAGTCCCGCTGTCCGCGCCCGCTCGCCGCTGCCGTCTGCGATCCTCCATCTTCATGCGACTTCTTCCTGTTTCCTGTGCTCATCACAGGGAATGATGTCATTGCCTGCGACGCGCACAGAAACAGGAAGAAGACGCATGAAGATGGAGGATCGCGGATGTCGGCAGCGCCGGGCGCGGACAGCGGGACTGTAATAAGTATAGTTTGCTTTACAGGTGACCGGAGCGACGCTGGGGGGCCCTGCAATACTGGGGATGCGGGGGCTGCTGTATACCGATGTATACATCGGTATGTACCGATGTATACATCGGTATACAGCACTGACTCGCGTATAAGCCGAGGGGGGTACTTTTCAGCCCAATTTTTGGGCTGAAAAACTCGGCTTATACGCGAGTATATACGGTATATGATTCAATAAAAAAATAAGGTCACAATATCTGTTAATTGTGGCAAATATATATTTTCTGAACCAACAGATAGTTAGAGTCTACAAAAGCCCTAATTGTCAGTGTGAAACTCTAAAGGTTTATCATTTTAATTTTGGATACAAATTGAAATCAGGCAAAAAGACATTGCCAATTGTAGGTCATATTCTGATTATAGCCTCCATTTAAAAACATAATGACAAGTTCATTGTCTTTTTTAAAGTGCGCTCGTAAAATATGGGATTTAGATTGCAAGCGATTTGAAGTAAGTTTTATAAGGTACACTATTGTGAACTTCAGTATCGTGCAACATCTCTGCTCTTCACTGTGATATATCTTCCTTGTGACCTCCCTCTTTTGTTGACCATATAATGTGGCATGTAAAGTTTGGCAAAATTACTGTTTTTGTGAACAGTTAAAGTGTAATCGCTATTTCAATTTTTATTTAATTATGTAGAGCAAGTGATTATTATAAACTGTCAAATATACTTGATAAGAGAAATCTGCAAGAAAACATTTCAAATACTTTCCAGAAGATGTCACCACTATGTTGTTTCTAAACCTGACATATCTGCTGGTTGTCAGGGAAATCCATCTTCAGCTCCACATACTAAATATGACCATATAAGGGCCTACACAGCGTTCACACTACAGCTACAGCTATGGCTGTAATATCTTCACTGAAATAATCCAATTTAATTTTAAGCAGCCTATGGTATAATTTTGTGCAATTATAATTCTATTCTTTCATATGCATTGCACTTGCGCTTTATTTAAAAAAATTAATTATATAAAATATGAAATAGGTATGATATGCAAGTGTTCTACTTATTTTGCTTTTTTAACATGAAATGGGCATATAGATCTGCTAATTATTGAACCACCACTTTTTCAAGTTTTTGTCATGACTATTGATATTTAATATTTAATTAATTAATGAATAGGGGATTATTTTTCATTTTATATATATATCTATGTCTATCTATCTATCTAGATAGATAGATAGATAGATAGATAGATAGATGTTTTTCAGCATTTTTCAGCCCTCCCAGCCAATGAGTATAGTAATTAGACGCAGGGCATAAATCTGCATCAAAAAGGCACCTAAAATGGATCAAAAAAGCATCACGTTTTTGGTGCGTTTTTCTACCAGAAGATGACATTTTGGTGCAGAAAATTTTCCTAAGTCTATGTTCACACAGGGCGTTTTTGCTGCGGTTTTGGTGCATTTGTACCTTGTTTTTATGCCAATCTATGCTAATCTAAACCTGTTTTTCATTCTCAGCAAAACCTATGTGATTCAGGAAAAGTTGTGCACACACATTGGTTTTATTTCCTGCTGGAAATTGAAACCTGCTTGGTTTTTGCTGTGTTTTTGAAATAATGAGCATGTCAATTCTTTGCTGCATTATTGCTTCGGTTTTGTAATGTGACAGTTTAAAACCAATGAGGAAATGCAAAATGCAGCAAAGTGCACCATAAACGTGCCAAAAACAAGGCAAAGAGTGTAGATTTTGTTGTGGTACGAAATTTTTGTCTTGCTGCCGAAAAAACATAGCAAAAACGCCCAGTGTGACCATAGCCTAAGACATTTTTCATGTAATTTAATACATTTACAATGACATGTTAGCAAATAAATTACTGTACTTTGTAGTTTATCAGCTTTAAACAGCTTAGGCTGGGGTCACACTTGCATTTTTTTCATGAGTTTTTGGAGACCTGCATTTTTAAAAAGTATGTAAAAACGCACCCATAGGCCCCCATGTTAAAAAACGCATGCCCTAATAGCAAAAACACATGTCTTAATAGCAAAAACGCATGTGTGATAGTACTATGCGTTTTTGTGTGCGTTTTTGCAATTATGTGTTTAGCTGACATCAAAAACGCATGCAAAAACGCATGGTACATTAGTACCATTTAGTACCATCCAAAAACGCATGCGTTTTTAAAACAGCACCAAAAAATAGTGCATGCACTATTTTTGGGTGCTGATTTAAAAACGCATGCAAAAATGCAGGGTGCCATCAGACACCTTAAAAAACGCATGCAGAAATGGAAAAAAACATGCAGAAACGCATGCTTTTTTAAAGACACTAAAAAAACTCATGCCAAGTGTGACCCCAGCCTTATTTAGCTTTGAAAATCTTACTCAATTTTTTAAGGGAGGTGATGTGTCCTTTTAAATAGGCCTTGTCACCCCCTGGTGCTTGGCAAAATAAATGCAGCACTTAATGCAGCATGTCTGCTGCATTCAGGGAAGGGATCCCCCATGGCCCCTGTAAGTTTTAAAAAAGACTTTATAAACTTTACAGATAAGAGGTCACCTGGGTGGGATCTGAATAAGAGGTACTGCCTGCTTGCACAATCCCCCCTGCCTCCTCCTTGTGTGTTTTGACCCTTCTATGTGTCTGCCGCCTCCTCCTCTTCTGCTGGCTCTGCCCTCCTCTTCTGCTCCTGACGTCACACAGAGCAGGAGAAGAGGAGGGCAGACCTAGAAGAAGAGGAGGTGGTGGTAGACACATAGAAGGGTCAGAACACACAAGGAGGAGGCAGGGGGGATTGTGCCAGCAGGCAGTACCTCTTATTAAGATCCCACCCAGGCGACCTCTTAACTGTAAGGTTTCTAAAGTCTTTTTTAAAGCTTACAGGGAGGCTAGAGACATGGGGGACCCCTTCCCTGAATGCAGCAGACACATTGCATTCAGTGCTACATTCATTTTGCCAAGCACCAAGGGGGTGACAGGTCCTCTTTAAGTTTAAGTTTATTTCATGTGTTGATATATAGCAAAAATAAAAAAAATAAAAAAAATATTGATGTAAGACATTTCATTGTTTGAAAGATTTGCATCACTCATTTGCAAACTAAAAAGACAAGATTTTTATAATTAGCTTTGCAAGAGTTAATATGAAATAAATATGCTGATGCCAAGTGTTTCCTGCTAATTGTCTCATAACTGAGAAGGGTGTAATTATTCAATTACCGCCCTTCATTTCTGCAACCAATCAATAAGTGCTACTCACATAGCTCTGGTGCTCACAATGTAATCATTCACCAGTTGTATTTTAATATATAATTATTTTTTTCAAGCAGCTTAAATTTACACAGTCCGTTAACACTTAACACCTTTGTAAAAGCCAGCGCCGCGGAATGGAAATCTTCTGTCCGCTAAAACATAATTGTTTTATTTCAACTAACACAAAAAGAAAACATGTCACTTTGTAGCTTCTAATAATAACACAGCCCGCTGCACATCCATCCAGTCGTTTTGTGTGAGCTAAGCCTTGGAAAGATAACAGAGTAATCTCTTCTTGACTGAACTTCCTAAAGCATTTAACATGTCTAAACTTTGCGGGCAAGTAAAACAGTGGCTTGTTTCCACAGCCAAAACCCTATGTTTAGCTAATAAAATGGTACTTTAGGATATATAATGTGACAGTTTTATGCACACGTAAATGAACTCATTGCACATGATGCCATTGAATGAGAGGCAAACAACACAGTAGGTAAACAGTAACTTTACATCAAAGAGTCAAACATCAAGATGCCTGTCCCGAAGTCACAATTATTACTCATTAGTCACCATTAGTCATTTCCTATGTGGCTGCTGAAATGTGAAAGATAAGAACAATTTGCTTGAGCAACATTTTCATGCCAAGTGTTATAATTCCAAGTGCCATTGCCTTAGAGAAGAGCCTACTACACCGAAATCCTTAAATCCTTAACAATTGTTAGTTACATTCTTGATCTTATGTAAATAATAAAGAATTAAATATAGCTAAATTATTGCTGTGAACTAGCTTCCTACGTGGCACAGTATCTCTTTTGACTTATAACTTAGAATCTCTATAATGCAACATTAAAAAGAATATTAAACTTTTTTTCGTTTTTACATTAGGTAAATCTGACACGAATAAATAATGTATTACTATATAAAAATTTAGATATATGTTAGAATAAAACAGAGCATCATAAATGCTTATGGGTGTCACATAATGGTTCGATGTACTTCAAACGTTTTGTGGAAATAACACATTTATGGAGTATTTTTTTGTTTTTACCAAGCAATAAGGGTGATGAATATCAGAACCAAGGCCCAGGGAAAATCAAAATCAACTGTCCTTATAAAGGTAATGGGGGGGGGGAAGAGGGCTTGGGATGAGATACTCCTGAGTTATAAAAGAGTGCACAGTAAGGATGAGTAAACCTGAACTGTAAAGTTTGGGGATCAAACCAAACACCTTGTGTCCAGTGCTGAACCCCTAATCATGGACTTTTAACTGCATGTCTGGTTCCTGTTCGGTTTTGTCATCTAAATAAACCTAATTGATAGGGAGCAGCCTATCCAATCACCAAGCTTTTAGGTTGTGGGCACGTCTTGAGCCACCACAGCCAGGCCAAGTATTGGCATGGCTGTGATTGTTGTGTGCACCACCTGATTTGGCCTGTATAAAGACCGAATCATGGGTTGTGCAGCCATTTTGCTTTGGATAGCATAGGGAGAAGACGCTGTTGGAGTAAGAGACAGTCATAGGTTCCATAAATAATTTGAAACCTAATACTACACTGAAGCAGGCCAGTGTTGCGTAGTGCTCAAATCCAGCTGTATACAGACAGTGTGCAAAACATACTGTTGGCTTAATCTACCAAAAATCAGAGTGTGTAGCCAGTGCTCTAGGCTTGCTAAGTTAAATAGCTCACAAACCTGATTCTGTGCTGCAGCACACATAATGCTGTGTAGCGCTCAAAACAATCTGCATACAGGCAGTATTGATCTTTCTCTGTATACAGGCCATCTAATAATCTTCATTTTTTTTTGTATAAGAATGAGAAGAACGTCAAATAACGGACGTGACAGTGGTGATTCTGCTGGAGGTGGAGCTGCATCTGGTGAAGATGCAGTAGATCTGCTATGCAACAAACTGAAACTCCTTCCTCTGGTGCACACAGGCCACAGTCTTTTCTTCATCATTTCACAGGCCCAAGAATCGCTGCATGAATGGTGAGTTCAGAGCATAGTAAGGCAGTTTTATATCATATCAGTGCCTCCAGTTCCTTTGCATTGTCTTCCACCCAGTCCAAATTTGAAAGTGCAGAGTTGGCACTTGAGTGCCATGGTCAACTGACTTCCACCTCAACTCCTTTAAAATCAGCCAAGTAGTGTGACCCACAAGTCATACAGCAGTCACTTATGATTTTTGATTACTCTACTGGCTGGGGTTCCATGACCCATCCACCTGACACTGTTACAGAGGTCAAAGAGACTAAGTGCACTGATGCACAACCACTTCTTCTTTTGGAGGATGAGGGATGAATCCGTGAGAGGGTGGGAGCACATGGTCTGGTCAGCGGACCACTATACAAGGGCTCAGAGGATGATGAAATACAGGTGCCAACTGCTGAGGCTTTTGTCAGTGTGCAGGAGGGAGCGAGAGCAGGGCTCAAGAGTGTGGAAGATGATGCAAAGGATGATGAGGTGTTTGACCCCATCTGGAGCAATGACCATGCTACTGACATGTGCAGTTTGGATGAAGAAGGAGGTACTTGTACAGACCAAACAGCACCACAGCAAAAGAGGGAAAAAACCCATAGGCTGGGCAATGGCCAGTACATCAGCTGCTAATGCCCACCATGCCAGTAAAAATTTCACACCAATTCCAGCTCAATAGAATTCCTTGGTGAGCTATTTCTTCCGGGAATGACAACAGATGGGTGGTTTGCAAGCTGTGCCTTCAGAGCCTTAAGCAAGGCAAAAATCTTTTGAACCTGAGTACCACCTGCATGATGCGTCATATGACTTCCAAACGCCAGCTGCAGTGGAGTAGTAAGAGAGAAATCAGAAAATAACAAAGGCTCCTCCTGTTCTCTGTTCTGCTGAGGTGTTAGCCTCTTCCTCCCATTCACAATCACCAAGGCCACCTGCCTCCATGCAAGCACATGATGTGCCAGTAACACCACCACCCCCAGTGTCACCTATCATATCCAAACCGTCTCATGGATATCTGTAGCTCTCCATCCCCTAAACCGTCGATAGAAAGAGGAAATACTCCTCTACCCATCCTCAAGTACTGGCCCTGAATGACAGCATTCCAAAACTGCTTGCCTTTAAAATGCTGCCATTCAAGCTGGTGGAGACCGCCACTTTCCAAAAAATAATGTCTGCGGCTGTACCGCAGTACCTTGTTCTCAGTCACACACTATTTATCAGGCATGCTATCTCTGGCCTCCTCACCCATGTGGTGGAACAAAGCCATTGTTAATTCTACAACACCATAAGTGAAGAAGTCCATGTAACTACGTACATGTGGACCCATAAGCAAGGGCAGGGATGATATATCTCTCTAGCTGCACACTGTTTAAATGTATTGGTGGATGGGCCTGGTGCACCATTTCTTCCAACGTATGTCCTATCACCACCTTGGATTGCTGGATGTTTTTTGGTCAGTGTTGCCTACTAATCAACTTCCTCCACCTCCTCTTCATCTGGTCACAGTAAGACCTGCACCCCCAATTTCAGCACACCCAATGGTAAATAACAACAGGCCATTTTTAAACTCATCTGACTGGGTGACAAACATCACACCATGCCGGAGCTGTGGCTAACGCATTTTCGTCTGACACCACCATGTCCACCTGAACCTACTTCACTTCAACCTCCTCCTGCTTCTCCTTGGAGGCCTTTTTTTTGTTTTGTTGGGGGATAGAGCTTCATGTAAGTTATGTTCACAAACAAATAAAACTGACAAAGCCACGTCTAACTCAACATCATCCTTTACTTGGACCTCCTCCTGCCCCAGGTTCAGCTCTGTGCTTACACTTTGGCAATCTTGGCTGTGTGGATCAACTGTGCAAAGAGATTCAGTTGTGGTCTACTTTTAAAATGGATGCTCTGTGGTGAAAATCTGACAATCCATGCTGTGTTGGTCCGCTGTGGAAAGAGACCCTGGTGTGGCTAACCTTTATAATAGCTGCTCAGTGGGGAAACTGACAATCCTGGCTGTGTGTGTCAACTGTGGAAATACACTTTGCTAAGCCTCACCTTTAAAATAGCTGCTTTGTAGTGAAACTCTGGAAATTCTGACTGTGTTGGTCAACTGTTGAAAGAGACTATGCTGTCGACTACTTTTCAAATGGCTGCTCTATAGTGAAACTCTGGTAATCATGGCTGTGTAAATTAACTATAGATAGAGGCTCTGTTGTGTGCTCTGTGATGAAACGCTGTCATTTCTGTTGTGGCTCCACTGTGGGAAGAGGTATTACAGAGGTATTGAGCTATCTTTAAAATGGCTGATCTGTGGAAAACTCTAGAAATATAAGATAAATGCAATGAGGGTTACTTGATAGTAATTATAAGTGTTTTCTAGTGTTAAAAAAATGTTTCAAATTCAATCCTTTTACGACCTTTGACGTGCCCATAAGTCATAGTCTGGAAGAGGTTCCCGACATATGACTTATGGCTGCATCATGGCAATTATGCGGATCCCAGAGCTAGTTCCACAGGATTACTGCTGTGACCTTGGTGGTAGCCAAGATCAAGTTAACACAGTCAGACATGATGCTGCTCCGACCCTGGCTGTTTAACTAAATACTGCAAGCTGTAGTTCATTGCAATGGCAAACCAAGGTCAAATAATTATCTCTGGGTGATGCTTGCTATGGTGGCCTATTAGACTATGCCTGCAACCAGTAGCAGGGTCTAAAAGTCAGTGCCCTACTGATGGGTATAATGAAATTCTATGCATTATATATGCGATCAGCCCAATAAAAGGTAATTTCTCCTAAAGGGACAAGTGAAAAAGTAAAAAAATAGTTTAAATAATTGTAAACATATTTTTTATGAATCCAAAAAAAATTAAACATATATGAAACCATAACATACATAAATTTATATAAAAAAAAAAAAAAAAAAAAGTCACATACCACTATGTCTGAAACAACCTGATCTATAAGTCTGACGCACTAGTGAAATCTTCTAGTGAACACCGTAAAAAAGAAGAAACAAGGTGAAAAATCCATGCTTTATCATCTCATTGATGAAAAAATGTCGATTAAAATGCCTTCAAAAAGTTGTATGTAAATAAAACAGTTTTCATTGAAACCATCATTTCATCCCGCAAAAAACAGTCTACCAAACAGTTACATCAGTAGAAAAAATAATAAAGCTACATCTCTCAGAATAGAGCAATATACAATCATTTTGTGCAAAAGAGGCAAAAATTTAAAAATCGGTATTGGTGTAAACATACTGATCTGAAGAATAACCCTTCATAATACTTTTACTACACAGTGAACAGTGTAAAAAAAAAACTGTTCCTGAATTAATGTTTCATGTTCATTTTGCCTCCCAAGAAATGGAATACAAAACAATCTGAAAATTATATGTGCCCGAAAATTATTGCAATAAAAACATCAACTCATCTCAACAAAAGCAAGCCGAAATCTAAAATAAAATGATATCTTAAAAGTATGTTGGTGCAAAAGCTTTTTTTCAAGCGTATGTTAGTGTGTAATAGTAAATAGACAAGCATAAAAAAAACTATATAAATCTGGTATGACTAAAATCAAACCAACCTGAAGAATAAAGCTATTTGAGCACATAAACAATACAGTGAATGGCATAAAAAATAAATAAAATTAATTCTTGAACTGCTGTTGATTTATTCATTTTACCTCCCAAAGATCACAGTAAGGCTCAGCCCATACTTATTGCATTCTATGCTGAGCAGTTACATTGCAACCTCTGAAACATGTGCTTCAGACAAAACTCCCAACAGAAGATTAACAATAATGAGCTTCCTCTGGGGTGCCACCTGAATCAAGTAATTTGCAGTTTCAGAAGGAAACCACAATGAAAGTGCTCAGCGTAGACCCAGAATAAATGTATGTATACAAATGTTGTCATCCAAAGCACATAAAAAACTCTAATGTGTACAGCCAGGCCATCGGATACAATCGGATATGTTCCAACACTACAGATAGAGAAAATCACCTTGAGGACCTCAGAAAGACCTTTTTGAACCAGGGCTACCATCCAAGAGCAATCAAGAACCAGATTACCAGAGCCACCGCCACCAGAATATCAAGGAATCAGATCCTACATTACAAAACTAGAGAAGAAAACAACAGAGTTCTACTCGTAGCCACCTACAATCCAAGTCTGGAGGTGCTAAGAGGAGCTGCACGGAAACTGGAACCACTCCTACAAAAAGATGCCCAACTAAAATCAATATTTCTGAACCCCCCACTCTTGTGTTTCAGACAACTTCCGAATTTAAAAACATCATTGTCAGAAGCGCCCTGTCCTCTCCAACAGCAACAGGAACCTTTCCCTGCAACCAGAACAGGTGCAAAACCGGTCGATCTACAACTGACAAGATAAAGATTCCTGGGACAGATTAGGACTACAAGATCCCAGGTGACTTCAGTTGCATCACTAGCAATGTGGTGTATTTAATTATATGTACCAAATGCCCAACAGGTGGCAGGTACTTAGGTGAGAAAGGAGAAAAATTCAGAACAAGAATGAATTCTCATCGCCACTCAATAAAAGAAAAGTGTATGTACCTACATGTAGCCAAGCATTTTTGTAGCTCTGACCACAGCAGTGAACCGATATGAGGCTGCTCATTTTAAAAAGCAACTTCAAATCTCAGAGAGACAGAAGAATTTGGGAATAAAAATTGATAACGACCTTTGACACATTCAAAACAGGATTAAATGTTTCACATGGATTCATCCATTTTTATATAAAATGAAAAGGCATTTGGGGATATCAGATTCATGTATTTTTTATATAAAATGAAAGTGCATTTGGGGATTTCACATTTTGCAACAGACTCAAGTTAGAGGACAATGAGCTTTTGACACTTCTTATGTGAACTGTCTCGCTTCAATTTATGGCCCTCTACAACTCACTAAGGAATCTTCAGGTCTCCACAGAACACTAATCATAGAACAATAATACAATTTGTTCCTCTTATCTTAGAATTTTGACTTTACTTTCCCAGCTCCTCTCCCCCTCCCTAGCCTGACTTTGCTTTACATCACCTGTCGTATTTACTGCATCACCTAACGCTGCTTATGTATATATGTATGTGTCTTCAAAATTTGTGTCATTATCAGCCTGATGAAGGGGCCATAGTGTCCAGAAAGCTTGCTATTCTTACCATATTTTCAGTTAGCCATTAAAAGGTATCAACCACTGAGGACTCTCAGATTCCAATATTTTTCTATCTACTGGCTAACACGGTATAAACATTCTTTACCTTATATAAAGAAGAGAAATTCAGATCACCCCTTGTTGTTCCTGGCATGCATGGTCCACATACTCCTCGCACGGAGTGTCCCTGCACGCAGCAATCCACGAAAAAATGAGATCTCCAGCGAGTACAGACAGGGTCAGATGTACTCAAACCAGTAGACTTTTATTTCTTCAAGTTAAAACATCTTGTGGCAGACAGTGGATTACCCCAGCAGAAGAATTAATCATGGATAAGACTGCATAGTCGAAACGCGTGGGTTTAATTCTTCTACTTGGGTACTTCACTGTCTGCCATAGGATGTTTTAACTTGAAGAAAATAAAAGTCTACTGGTTTTAGTACATCTCGCTGGAGATCTCTTTTTTCTGTGGGCAGGATATATGTGGTACAAAAATGTATGTAAAATGTTCCAAATAAAAGCCTCAACTCAATCTACAAAATAACAAGCCCCACTCAGGTCTGTCATTTATCAATGGAAATATATGGAGTTATCACATTACTTGTAGCAGACAGATACACACTGGTTCATACTGCCTGTGGTTTAAGCAGCATGAATCTAATGATGAGTTCCCTTTAACTTTGGCATATTTATAAGGACAACCATTGAGTAGCCAACATTTTTTGTGGGATTCTACAGTGGGATTCTGTTAAAGAACAAGAGCTTATTTTATCGACATATGATGCTGGATAGCACAGACCTGGCTCTTACCTTTGTTATTCTTACGGAAATACTAGACAAAGGTACCGTATATACTCGTGTATAAGCCGACCCGTGTATAAGCCGACCCCCCTACTTTTGCCCCCAAAACCTGGAAAAATCTATTGACTCGCGTATAAGCCGAGGGTGGACCCCAGCACAGCTATACAGCCCCCAGCAGTGGTATACAGGCCCCAGCAGTATGATATACAGCAGCTCCCAGTGGTATATACAGCAGCCCCAGTGGTATTGCAGCCCCTATAAACAGCAGCCCCAGTGGTATTGCAGCCCCAGTGGTATTGCAGCCCCTATATACAGCAGCCCCAGTGGTATTGCAGCCCCAGTGGTATTGCAGCCCCTATATACAGCAGCCCCAGTGGTATTGCAGCCCCAGTGGTATTGCAGCCCCTATATACAGCAGCCCCAGTGGTATTGCAGCCCCAGTGGTGTATACAGCAGCCCCTATATACAGCAGCCCCAGTGGTATTGCAGCCCCTGTATACAGCAGCCCCAGTGGTATTGCAGCCCCAGTGGTATTGCAGCCCCTGTATACAGCAGCCCCAGTGGTATTGCAGCCCCAGTGGTGTATACAGCAGCCCCAGTGGTATTGCAGCCCCAGTGGTGTATACAGCAGCCCCTATATACAGCAGCCCCAGTAGTATTGCAGCCCCAGTGGTATTGCAGCCCCTATATACAGCAGCCCCAGTGGTATTGCAGCCACAGTGGTGTATACAGCAGCCCCAGTGGTATTGCAGCCCCAGTGGTGTATACAGCAGCCCCTATATACAGCAGCCCCAGTAGTATTGCAGCCCCAGTGGTATTGCAGCCCCTATATACAGCAGCCCCAGTGGTATTGCAGCCCCAGTGGTGTATACAGCAGCCCCTATATACAGCAGCCCCAGTGGTATTGCAGCCCCAGTTGTATTGCAGCCCCTATATACAGCAGCCCCAGTGGTATTGCAGCCCCAGTGGTAGTATACAGCCCCAGTGTAGTATCCAGCAGCCCCAGTAGTAATAAACAGCCCCCCCCCCTCCTTATCACGTCCCCCCCAGGCTGCGGCAGCTGTGAAAATAACAAACAGTTTATACATCACCTTCCGTCGCAGCTCTCCGCTCCTCCGGTCATCAGCATCTCCGCTCGCGGCTTCTTCTTCCTTGATGTGCCGACTTCTGTGACCGCGCGCAGGAAATGACGTCATCTCCTGCGCCCGGTCACATGACACCGGCACATCAAGGAAGAAGAAGCCGCGAGCGGAGATGCTGATGACCGGAGGAGCGGAGAGCTGCGACGGAAGGTGATGTATAAACTGTTTGTTATTTTCACAGCTGCCGCAGCCTGGGGGGGACGTGATAAGGAGGGGGGGGGCTGTTTATTACTACTGGGGGACGCATATTAAGGAGGGGGGCTGTGTAGTGCAATATGCACGGCATCCCCCCGCCGCTGATGGACGGGGGGATGCCGTGCATATTCATTGCACTAATGAGGCGGCCCCACGTGACCGCCTGCGGTCACCGCGGCCCCCTCCTGCCTCCTCCAGCCCCCGGTCACAGCCCCCCCCCCACAGCATACCGTATGACCCGTGTATAAGCCGAGGGGGGGACTTTTCAGCCCAATTTTTGGGCTGAAAAACTCGGCTTATACACGAGTATATACGGTAAGTCTTTATTTTATCTTTGTCTTATTTCTTTAGGAAACCTATATAAAATGTTCTTTATCAGGATATTTTCTTCCAAATCATTGACTATATTGCTGTTGAATTTATTGCATATATTATTTTTCTATATGCAGTGTTTGACTTCAAAATTAAAATAAGTGTATTTTATAGGGCTTTTTTCAAGTGTGTTGATTTTAATTCAGTAAGAACACATTTTACAACTTATTCCATTACAAAGTATAAATCACATTCTGCTAAATTTTCACAATTTTATTCAACATGTTAACACTGTCACTATTAACAAAAGAATATAGTAAAGGTGTCTATTTACAGAATGGTTTCACTGTTACTCAGTCATGTATTGAAAATTTAATGTGCGTGTCTAAACATTTTTACTGTCTGAACAAAAAAAAAAAAGCTAAAGCCTTGTACAAACTTGTATTCAGTTTTCATCAATGGATGACCTTTTTTAATCATGGTTCTTGCCTGTGGGCTTTTTTACATAAAGATAATCTATTAGATTAAAAAGATGTCATTTCTGTACATTCAGAAAATTCAAGACTCCTGGAGAAACAAAGGCTTTCTCTCTTTCTTTTTTCCCTTTACTGCGGCATTTTACTTTTTATATTTTAAATTTTCCATTACATTTTACACAGATCAGTTTTTTCTTTATGATAAATTGGAAGCACTGACTGATGCAAACTGATTTAGACACAAAGCTACCCAAAGAAATCCATTTGCTATAGACTACAATGTAAAAAACCCAGAGATCTGTTCATTCCATTGTGTATTTGCCTATTTCATGGAAATAAGAGTGTATCAAGCTTCCAAGTCAACGATTTCATTGGGCAGTTGAGCTGGTCAGTTACATTCCTTTTTTTATTGTTTTTGAAATGGAAAAGAAAAACGGAATGTAAGAAATGTAAGCGTGAAATCAGACGTACATTTTTTTTTTAGTTAAAGGGAGCCTGACAATTTGTTGGCCTCCCAATTCACCATCATTAATTTATTGCTATCTTTATAGCCTCTTTAAAATACTTTTTTATTGATTACTGGATATGACAAAAAACTATTTTAATACTGTGGTGGTGATATGTTAATTAGTGGTTGACTAGTTGAGGGGAGTTGTTTTCATTCCGTTTATCACGTAGTAATACCTCTGCCTACCTGACAATGCACACTAAGGCCCCTTTCACATTAGCGGTAATCACTGATCGCGGCAGTTGCAGTGAAAAAAACGCAACTGCCGCGATTTCCGCATAACGGCCGCACTTGCGGTTCACTTGCGGCAAGCCCAATGCAATGTCTATGGGGCTTGTGGTAAGTGTGAGGCAGGCGCGGCAAGTGTGGTTTCGGCACTTGCAGCAGATGCGGCCGCAAGAAAACCACGGCTGACCGCGTTTTTTTCACGGCCGCATCTGCCACAAGTGCCAAAAGCGCAACTGTACCGCAATTGCCGCACCTGCTGCAAGCCCCATAGAAATTGCATGGGGCTTGCCGCAGGTGACCCGCAAGTGCGGTCGTTATGCGGTAATCGCGGCAGTTGCGTTTTTTTCACCGCAACTGCCGCGTTCAGCAATTACCACTGATGTGAAAGGGGCCTAAGCCGGTTGCATGCTTCCTTGGTGCACTGCACATACCCAGGGAGGCAGAGAGATTTTTAGAGCTGGAGGTAATGGCTGGCTGAATTTTGCATCATTATTGTCTCCATGGACATGTACAACGTGCCACTGTGTACACCCAGCTTACTGCACATTGTCAGGGAGGCAGAGATTTGCAAATAAGTGGCAGTGGTAATTTTATTCTTAAAAATTATGTTATTCACACCTAAAGGGGTGTGATAATGTGATTAGTGAGATGACTAGTCTAGTGAAAATACACCGTCACTACTATTCATGCACTAATTAGTATACTACCAATACAGTTATATTTTTTTGCCATATGCAGTTATTAATAAGACAATAAAAAGGGCTTACTGGGAAAGATAAACATAAATACGTTGTTGTTATTTGAAATAGAAATGAGAGAACCTTTCAAGGTTTCAAGTGTTGAGCAAACCTGTTTGGGTTCAGAGTTTGGATGCTTTATGTTTGCAATGCACTGGAGCGAGTATCGTTGTGATCACGTACAGTTGGTGCTTGGCCCAGTGCGAGAAGCGTGCAGCGTTCGATTTGATTGAATTGGACTTAAAAGCACAATTTCTGGGTGTTGTGTGTCCAGAAGTAATGTCAGAAGAAAAAAACAATGCCTTCCCTTCCCGGAAGTGTTTTACATATGGCTGGCTGTATGTGGGCTGAGAGCTGAACTACCAATCAGTCACTTCCATTGAGGTTCAGGTCAAGTTCGAGTCATGAACAGTTCACCAAAAGGTTTAGCTGCATTGTATGAACCCGACTTTCAAAGGTTTGCTCGTCACTATTTTGGAAGTGCTCCGGGGAAACCGTAAGGTTCCTTTTAGTTTAACGATAATTATTAATTGCATTTGACAAATTGATTTTGAAAATACCAAATTAACTTTACTCTGGCTACTGTTACAACTTTTTAGGTTGTGTTCACATCCACATTGGAAAAGCTGTCTAGATCTTCTGTCTCAAAATCTATCATATTTAGTAACATAGTTTTTAAGGTTGAAGGAAGACTTTAAGTCCATCTAGTTCAACCCATAGCCTAACATGTTGATCCAGAGGAAGGCAAAAAAAAACCATGTGTCAACAGTAGCTCCACTTTGGGGAAAAAAAATTCCTTCCTGACTCCAGATATGGCAATCAGACTTGTTCCCTGGATCAACGCCCTATCAAAGAATCTAGTATATATAACTGGTAATATTATAGTTTTCAACAAAGGCATCTAGTCCCTTCTTAAATGTTAGTAGTGAGTCACTCATTACAACATCATGTGGCAGAGAGTTCGACAGTCTCACTGCTCTTACAGTAAAGAATCCATGTCTGTGATTATGATTAAACCTTCTTTACTCCAGAAGTAGAGGATTCCCCCTTGTCCCCGTCTCAGGCCTAAGAGTAAAGAGATTATTAGAAAGGTCTCTGTACTGTCCCCTCATATATTTATACATTATTATAAGATCAACCCTAAGCCTTCGTTTTTCCAAGTTTAATAACCTGTCTTGGTATTGCATACCCCTCAGTCCTCTAATAACCTTGGTCGCTCTTCTCTGCACCCGCTCTAGTTCAACTATGTCTTTCTTATACACTGGAGACCAGAACTGTACACAGTATTCTAAGTGCGGTCGCACTAGTGACTTGTATAGAGGTAAAATTATGTTCTCCTCATGAGCATCTATGCCTCTTTTAATGCATCCAATTATTTGATTTGCCTTTGCAGCAGCTGCCTGGCACTGGCCACTAAATGTGAGTTTGTCATCTACCCATACACCCAGGTCTTTTTCAGTGATAGTTTTGCCCAGTGTTTTACAATTAAGCACAAAATTATACCTATTGTTTCCTCTGCCCAAGTGCATGACTTTACATTTATCCCCATTAAAGCTCATTTGCCATTTATCAGCCCAAGCTTCTAGTTTACATAAATCCTCCTGTAATATAAAATTGTCCTCCTCTGCATTGATTACCCTGCAGAGTTTAGTGTGATCTGCAAATATTGAGATTCTACTCTGTATGCCCCCTACAAGGTCATTAATAAATATATTAAAAAGAAGCGGGCCCAACACTGACCCCTGTGGTACCCCACTGTTAACTGTGACCCATTCTGAACAACTAGCACTAAAAACAAAAGACACAATAATAATAATAAATCTTTATATAGCGCCTACATATTCCACAGCGCTTTACAATACAGTGGTTCCAATACAGAAAATATACAATACAATTAAGTAATTCATTACAGTAGAGAAAAAATATAGTACAATAACTGGATACAATACAATAAGCATAGAATCAATGTAAAACATACAATACAAAAAATAAAGCAATAAATAAAGGTGACCCTGTTCAAAAAAGCTTACAATCTACAACGGGATATGGGTTACACAAAGTACAGGGGCTTATTACACTGATGGTCCAGGCATCTTGAGGAAATGGGGGATAGAAATAAGGTTACATGAATGGTCATCAGACAATCTGTGTAGACCTTTTAGGCTTGGTTGAGTTTGAAGTAGAGTTATATCACGAGAGATAGTGAATGGGCTATAATGATGGACTATTACAAGTCAATATGCATCTCTGATGTGTGAAGTTCAACAGATCCAGCACTATACAGTAGTTTCTGTTTTGAATGAAACCTTTTAGATTTATACTAAATAATGTGATAAAATAAAGTAAATCTAAAAACAAGTAACATTATAAAACAGCTACTTGTGAGTTACCATATTCTGATTCTACTGTAAATCTTATTAATCCATAATTAGGATCTGAGGTTTCAGAAATTAAGATACTGCAATTTTAGCTGGACAGAGGCAGAGTATTCACAATAAATAATATTCTCCAATATTTTAGGGGGTTCAAATTATAATGTTTCTTAGCCCGGGACGATTGTAGACTTGGGTAGACACATCTTTATCTACAGTCTATATAACTCATTCGGTAAAAAATACCTCAGTGGCTTGCCAAAAGTACATAACAAAGGGAATTAAAAGAGCAACAGCTCTATGCAATCAAAAGTTTCAACCACCAAGGATCGAAATAAAAAACTTTTCAAATGTTTATCAAAAAATATGGCAAAAAGGGACTTTATTAGGCTATAATTGTGGCAACATTTCAGTTGAAAACATCAGAGCCTTAAGGACTAGATGAAATGTATGGGAAAATAAAAGTTGTTATGGCAGGGAGTTTCATTTATAGGATACTATTACTAAAATAAAGTAAAAAGAGCAATCGTACAATGCCCTTTCATGTTCACACATGGCTTAGACATAAACATATCACATTCTCAGGTGCAAGTAAGATCCATTTTCTTTGGAAACAAGAACACATTCGAGTGTTGTCTTCTATATGACAGTGGTCAATGGAAAAATCCGACATTTCATTCTTCGTCATGCAATTTGGATGTAGTAAGTGTTGGGGAACTGATATGCTTATTATTATTTTATACTATGGTTATTTAAACAGTAAAATCCAATTATGAAGAAAGTTTAAAAAATAAATTTACATTACCCTTATTGATGCCAGTAATCTTAATGGTAAAAAATACTGCTATTCGGGGCCATTTTGTATTACATAAAGCATCAGTCAACAGTGATGGGAAGAAAGTTTCATTAATGTATTTCACTTTGTGATTTTCTTGCATTGAAACTTTATGATTTTAACATTTGTTTTTGGAAAAGTCAAACTGTAATTTTATACCTGTTAATCTCATAATGATAGAAAGGCATTTGTAGCCCCTAAGGTGGTGTCGTACAGCATCAATTATAATGAAATGAGAGTTTGAATGTCGAATCCAAATATGTTTAACATTAAACTATAGCACAATAAATCCTCTTTTATAAAAGCTCTTTCCGCAGCAAGATTAAAATGTATATTTCTATGATAACCAGATGGAGGGTCTGAAAAGGAGAGAGCGCAAATAGGGTATACCTGTGTGAACAGGTGGAGAACAAAAAACAGGTCTTGCTCACTTTTTAACAAAAGTACATCAATGATTTTTCCTGAAGAAGGGGGTTTGCACCCCACGAAACGCGTTGAAAATAAAAGATCACCATCAAATTTTCCGAGTTTTTTTAAGTGAATTGTTTTCCCCAGACAGGAGCGCGGTTCGGATACCCTTTTCATCTCTTTTCTTTTTTGCTGTATTTCTATGATAACGTGAGCTTGTAAAGAGAGGTTACAGAAAAACTGTATATGAATACTGTTTTCGCTTTCATATGTAACCCGTGCTTTTCGACATGTGTAAGCATATTTATTTGCCTTATGTATTTATTCCTAGAATTAACAAAATACTTTTTTTTATGTTTTGGCCTTTGTTATAAAAAATTACAGTATGTCCTGAGGTGTCCTGTTTTATGTATCACAAATAAAGTTGTTGTTTTTTTATGAATCCAAAAGGATGGGAACTATCTCTGTACCTACCTACTAATAGTAGTTAAAGGGGACCAACCAGCAGGTTTTAGGGCTATAAAGTGAAGCCACTATCTTACAGGCACTGAGATACTGAGTGCAATCATACCTTTACTTCAATGATTGCTGAGATAAATGTTATAAAGGTAATTAGAAAGTGTGCAGCAGATGAACAGAGTGTGCAGCAATTAGCATAAGAGAGGCTGGGTTTCTTTATATTACTGAATCTGTTTTCAATAAGCAAAATTCTCCCCTCTCCCTCCACTTCCCTGCTTGACTGTGATTTCACAAACAGTAGAAGCCCCCCCTTCCAGTCTTTACAAGTCCTGATTTTTCTCCTCTCACATACCTGGAAAGATTCCTGCTATTGTCATCACAGATCACAGATCACAGATGGGGATCTATCTATGGAGCATGCTGGGAGTTGTAGTGTCTCTGGATCTGTAGACTGTGTGATGTAGCATGCTGAGAGTTGTAGTGTCTCTGGATCTGCAGACTGTTGGATGTGAATGCTGGGAGTTGTAGTGTCTCTGGATCTGCAGATCCTGAGCCAGCGACACTACAACTCCCAGCATGCTCCATAACAAAGTCTGCACATACACAGACACTACATCTCCCAGCATGTTCCACAGAGAGATCCCCATCTGTGATCTGTCATCTGTGATCTGTGATGACAATAGCAGGGATCTGTCCAGATCTGTGAAACGAGACAAATCTGAAAGTGTAGAGACTGGAGGGAAAGGGGGCTTCTCCTGCTTGTGATGATCACAAGCAGGGAGATAGAGGGAGGGAGAGGGGAGTATTTGGCTTACAGAAAACAGGGCAGTAATACATAGAAACCCAGCCACTCTTATGCTAATTGTTGCACACTCCGTCCCCCTGCTGCACACTTTCTAAGGACTTCTATAACATTTATCTCAGCAATCATACATGTAATCATTGAAGTAAAGGTATGATTGCACTCAGTATCCCAGAGCCTGTAAGGTAGTGGCCTCATGTTATAGCCCTAAAAGCTGCTGGTTGGCTCTCTATAAATTGCAATCACCAACAGATATGAGAGTATCTCAATGGTTTTTAGGTAAATAAGATGAATTGTGTTAATTTACAACATTACCAAACTTATGTTTTGTTGATAGATAGGTGTTGTCAGAATTGTCTTGCCGCAGCTTGTCATGATAATACTGAAAGTGATATTAAATGTAATTGGCCAACCTAAAAGTATCCCTCAATCATACATGTACTTCTTAAAGTTCTATCAAGTAGATTCCCTTAGGTTGTAAGGTAGTATGTCCTTATAGAATTCATTTGAGGCTTCATCTTCATATGTGATAGAACTAGATATATGAAGAGTGAAACACAGCTAAGAAGGTAGTACTCTTGCATTCCTCAAGACTTTAGTTCAAACAATTGGAAGGGTCAAAATTGTAGAATATGAAAGCAGGTCATCATCTGGATACTCTATCTAAACAATATGGTACACTGAACATTCTTAGTAATCTCTCACGATGTCTGATGATGTATAGTAACTTGTAATAACATCACTGGTTTGTTTATAAAGTGCTTGTGTTTCAGAAATAATAACTATTTATTGGGAACAGTAGGCTCCCAACTTGTTAGAATCGAGTAATTGTAGTGACTGTAATATGAGAAATTAAATTAAAGATCTTAATATTGACCTCACATTGTTCTGTGCTGCAAGGTAACATGGGAAGCAAAATCAAACCCTTGACTGACTATGGGTTCCATTAGAGAATTTAGATGACCACTTCCTAAATGTTATGCCATTTATTGATGGATTTAAGTTGATATTTTGAACAATACAGCAAAAAATTTGTATTTTGGCATTCATGGCTTTCCAATTTCCAACAGCTGCAAAAATCCAACACAACATTTCTGCAATAATCTATACCCATATTAAAATGGCCACCAATAAAAAAATATATAATATGACCATTATAGCTGTTCAAAATATCCAGCCATTTATAAACTAGGAAAAATATATCTTTGTACTGTGTAAGTCAGTAGAAATAAAAATAGTCAAAAATTAGAGTCTTCCGTGGTTTGTACCTTTTAATTGCTAAGTGAATAGGTGATAACAATTAGGAAGCTTTCAAGACTATTCAGGTCTCTTCATCAGAAGTAATTTAAAGGGAATCTGTCACCAGAAAAATGCAGTGCCATCTGCAGGCATCATGTTATAGAGCAGGGGGAGCTGAGAAGATTGATATATAGTTTGGTGAGAAAAGATTCAGTATAACCTGTGATTGCATCATTTAAACCCCTGCTCTTTCTGGGATTTTGGGTCCAGTGGGCGGTCCTATCACTGAGTGACAGCTGTTTCTAAATGCACACTTATACAAGGATAGCTGTCAATCACTGATAGGACCACCCACTGGACCTGAAATCCCAGTAAAAACAGGGGTTTTAAATGATGAAATCACAGGTTACACAGAATCTTTTCTCACAAAACTATATATCAATCTACTCAGTTTCCTCTGTTCTATTGTTCTATAACATGGTGCCAGCAAATTGCACTGCATTTTTATGGTGACGAGTTCTCTTTAACAAAATATCCATAGTCGCATATTTAACAATAGGACCCAGAAATAGTGCAGTATATAAGACAAGTGATGTGAAGCAGAATAAACAACTACTGCAACTGTTTTGTCCCCTTTCCATACTGATAGTTCTTCTCCACGTCACTTCTCTTACATAATCTGCTATGTCCTGTTGTGTATAAATATGAGTCTTTTCATATTTTGTGATAAGCAAGTCCATGATTAAGAGACAGAGCAGTCTCAAAAGCTTGTTATGTTTTATTATCATCCTTTCTGTAAATCTTTAAAACCCTCCGTCACATACAATATCGGTTCTAACGAGTTCACAAACAATGTGTCAGGCGCAGGCTAGAAAAATACCTATAATATCTAATGTTTGCAATTTCAGTGCTCTAAAAGTGATCAGTGACCTTCATAGGGATGTAATAAAAGAGACTACACATAATCAGGTGCGAAAAAAACCATTACTACCTGGAGGGAGGGGATTTCCTCACAATCTGGTGAGGAAGGAGAAATGAAAGTAAAAGAGATGTGCCTGTCAGGCCTATTGTATGTGATGGAGGGTTTTAAAAGCTATCATCCACTGGGTGCTCTCAATTTCAACTATATATATTTCTACTATATTTCTATAAGGTAAAATGTGTTTGTACAGTGTTAGTAAATAGGAAAATATTAGAATCTGAGAGTCCTCTGTGGTTGCTACCTTATGATGGCTAACTGACAAGATGGTAATAAATGGCAATTTTTCGAGACTCTAAGGCCTCATACTGACACAAATTCTAAACACACATTTATACACATTGGATATTCACAGTACAGAGTACCAGTGATTAGTGATGCTTGAACCTGATCTACAAAGTTCGAGGTCTGTACCAAACATCTAGTGGGAAGTCTGTGTTATAGTTCGAGTTCAGTTCGGGGACAGGGAGCTTTAAAAATAAAGAAAATAATTATTAAACAGCATCTCGTACTTACTGCGTCCTGCCATCCTGCCACATCTACTTCCAGGGCCACTCATTAACTTCCTGGATATTCACTGGAACAGGGAGGCAACAGCAAATCACAGAGGCTGTCATAGAGAATAGGCGTCTGTGATTGGCTGTTGAAATAATCTGGAAACTGCCCATACATTCTAGATACTAGAATGTATGGGCTAATATCGGGTTACTCCAGCAGCCAATCAAAGACACCCATTCTCTGTGACAGTATTTGTGATTGTCTGTTGGACCACTTACCTATTAAATGACTTTATAGTACTGTAAAAATACCGTATATACTCGTGTATAAGCCGACCCGTGTATAAGCCGACCCCCCTACTTTTGCCCCCAAAACCTGGGAAAATTTATTGACTCGTGTATAAGCCGAGGGTGGACCCCAGCACAGGTATACAGCCCCCAGCAGTGTGGTATACAGCAGCCTCCCCAGTGGTATATACAGGCCCCAGCAGTGTTACAGCAGCAGCCCCAGTGGTATATACAGCAGCAGCCCCAGTGGTAGTATACAGCAGCCCCAGAGGTATATACAGCAGCCCTAGTGGTAGTATACAGCAGCAGCCCCAGTGGTAGTATACAGCAGCAGCCCCAGTGGTAGTATACAGCAGCAGCCCCAGTGGTAGTATACACGCAGCCCCAGTAGTATATACAGCCCCAGTGGTAGTATATAGCCCCAGTGGTAGTATATATACAGCCCCAGTGGTAGTATATAGCCCCAGTGGTAGTATATAGCCCCAGTGGTAGTATATAGCCCCAGTAGTAGTATACAGCCCCAGTGGTAGTATATAGCCCCAGTGGTAGTATATATACAGCCCCAGTGGTAGTATATAGCCCCAGTGGTAGTATACAGCCCCAGTGGTAGTATATAGCCCCAGTGGTAGTATACCTACAGCCCCAGTGGTAGTATATAGCCCCAGTGATAGTATATAGCCCCAGTAGTAGTATACAGCCCCAGTGGTAGTATATAGCCCCAGTGGTAGTATACATACAGCCCCAGTGGTAGTATATAGCCCCAATGGTAGTATATAGCCCCAGTAGTAGTATACAGCCCCAGTGGTAGTATATAGCCCCAGTGGTAGTATATAGCCCCAGTGGTAGTATACATACAGCCCCAGTGGTAGTATATAGCCCCAATGGTAGTATATAGCCCCAGTAGTAGTATACAGCCCCAGTGGTAGTATATAGCCCCAGTGGTAGTATATATACAGCCCCAGTGGTAGTATATAGCCCCAGTGGTAGTATATAGCCCCAGTGGTAGTATATAGCCCCAGTAGTAGTATACAGCCCCAGTGGTAGTATATAGCCCCAGTGGTAGTATATATACAGCCCCAGTGGTAGTATATAGCCCCAGTGGTAGTATACATACAGCCCCAGTGGTAGTATATAGCCCCAGTGGTAGTATATAGCCCCAGTAGTAGTATACAGCCCCAGTGGTAGTATATAGCCCCAGTGGTAGTATACATACAGCCCCAGTGGTAGTATATAGCCCCAATGGTAGTATATAGCCCCAGTAGTAGTATACAGCCCCAGTGGTAGTATATAGCCCCAGTGGTAGTATACATACAGCCCCAGTGGTAGTATATAGCCCCAATGGTAGTATATAGCCCCAGTAGTAGTATACAGCCCCAGTGGTAGTATATAGCCCCAGTGGTAGTATATATACAGCCCCAGTGGTAGTATATAGCCCCAGTGGTAGTATATAGCCCCAGTAGTAGTATACAGCCCCAGTGGTAGTATATAGCCCCAGTGGTAGTATATATACAGCCCCAGTGGTAGTATATAGCCCCAGTGGTAGTATATAGCCCCAGTGGTAGTATATAGCCCCAGTGGTAGTATACAGGGCCCCAGCAGGGCCCCCCTCATAATTTGGAGCCCCCACCTCAGTTTCTGGGCCCCCCCGCATGCAGCGCTGCACATATACATTACGTGTCTAGCAGCTGTTACCCTCCGGTGGCAGATCGCGGCTCCCGGCTCCGGGCTCCATCTTCCTCGCTGTCTTCCTGCTTTGTGACCGGCGCGATGACGTCATCGCGCCGGTCACATGACAACCAGGAAGACAGAGAGGAAGATGGAGCCCGGAGCCGGGAGCCGCGATCTGCCACCGGAGGGTAACAGCTGCTAGACACGTAATGTATATGTGCAGCGCTGCATGCGGGGGGGCCCAGAAACTGAGGTGGGGGCGCCAAACTTTGAGGGGGGCCGTATGACTCGCGTATAAGCCGAGGGGGGACTTTTCAGCCCAATTTTTGGGCTGAAAAACTCGGCTTATACGCGAGTATATACGGTAAGTAACCAATTTTAAAAAATTTACATAGCGCTTTGCAGTATTTTTGATTCTTAGCACAGATGAAGTGAATAGCTACGGGCTGCCACCCCCAGCTGCCTGCCTTTACTTTGGCTGGCAACTGAAATACAGGAAATCCCATTATTGTTTTGTATTTATTTAAATAAATAATTTAAAGAGATCCTGTCACCTCCAAAAAGGCACCTAAGCTTCAAAAACATGACCGTGCAGCATCCTATGATCATTCTCACACTCCTTTTGTCTCCAAAATGCTTCCTGTAAAAGTTCATAAGAACATTTTAATACTCACTCATTAGCCATGATAATTAGTAGGGGCTATAGTCTTTAGCCCTTAGGGTGTGTTTGTTTGGTGCCTCCTCATCATAAGATCATGCCCTAATGGGCGTGATCTTTTATTCATGTTCTATGCAGGCCCTCCCTGCTTTCCACGGCGCTTGCTGGGCATGAAATGACGCAAATTACGTCATTTCCGGTCGGGTGACGTCAGTACACCCACGCCGCTCTATCTTGCCTCAGGCACGCATGCGCAATGCGGTGCTTGAGGCCGAACGAGCGGCGTGAGTGTATTGACGTCACCCGACCGGAAATGATGCGAATCGCGTCATTTCATGCCCAGCAAGCGCTGTGGAAAGCAGGGAGGGCCTGCATAGAACATGAATAAAAGATCACGCCCATTAGGGCATGATCTTATGATGAGGAGGCACCAAACAAACACACCCTAAGGGCTAAAGACTATAGCTCCTACTAATTATCATGGCTAATGAGTGAGTATTAAAATGTTTTAATGAACTTTTACAGGAAGCATTTTGGAGACAAAAAGAGTGTGAGAATGGTCATAGGATGCTGCAGGGACATGTTTTTGAAGCTTAGGTGCCTTTTTGGAGGTGACAGGATCACTTTTAAAACGTGTGGTCTTTGCCCTATTTTTGATCACTAGGAAAGGTAAAACTCAGGCATGGGGGGCTAGGATTCTCAGTGTAGTAAGGCGCAAAAGTTCTGGGCCCCCTCTCTGAAAATCAAAGCCTGCAGCCACCTCTGAAAATTACAAATTCTTTCATAGCGCCATTTTTACCCATCTATTCCAGTGGTACTGGTGTGGGTGGCACACCTGGTAGTAAAGTGGTTAATGCCAGCTTTGTATTGGCAGCTGGCACTAGGACCGAAATTCATAGTGCCAAGCCAATAATAGACCCAGCCACTATGAATTTCTAGTAAACATAAGAAAAGAACACAACACAGAGAAAAAATATTTTAATATTTAATATTTAAAACACAAGCCAACCCTGTTTCAAATCTTTAATTAACAAACAAACCCTCCCTCTGATGATAATCCACAGGCAAAGAGACAGGAACATTCTGTCACCATGAACACTGCCTAGAAAATGACTTTGGCAGTGCTTGTGGTTATGTCAGAGTTAGGGTTACGTGAAATCAATTGAGGTGAACTTGGATGAACCCAATGAAATCAACTGTAGTCAGCGCTTCTCTCCCTCAATACTGGGTGCCATATATACAATTTATTGGGGTCATCTGAGGTCAACGCTGATGCATCAGCTGTGAACTTTGATGACCCCGAATAACTGTAACACACCCCCAGATCATACACCACATTGCTTTGTAGTAGTGGCTGTAGTTTCCATGAAACTCCTCTTAACAGCTCCAGATTTGGATTGTAGGTGACTACGAGAGGGACCCGGTTATTTTCTTCTTCAGTTTTGTAATGTAGAAGATGATTCCTTGATGGAGGTGTTAAGAGGAGTTGCACAAAAACTACAGCCACTACTACAAAAAATGCCTGACTAATATCTATATTTCCAAACCCCCCAAGGCAGCCCCCAAATCTAAAAAGCATCATTGTCAGAAGCTCACTTTTCTCTCCAAAAACAACAGTAACATTTCCCTGCAACCAGAAGAGGTGCAAAACCAGTTCATTTATAATGACAAAGGGCAAGATATAGATTCATGGCTCACATCAGGACTACAAGATCCATAGTACCTTTAACCAATGTGGTGTACATACATATGTACCAAATGTCCAAGTGGAAGTCTGTATGTAGTGAAGACGGGACAACAACTCAGAACTAGGATGAACTTTCATCACCACACAATTAAAGAAAAAAGAACAGATCTTCCTGTGGTCAATAATTTTTCTACACCAGATCATCATAATGGTTATGAAAATACTAGCATTGAAAGGTCATTTCAAATTCCAAAAAAACAGGAGAATCTGGGAATACAAATTGATAATGACCTTTGACACATTAGGAGCAGGAATGATTGTGTTGCATTGATTTATGTCTTTTTACATCAATTAAATAATCCTCAAATCCAAGACCAGACCACCAATCAAAGGACAATAAAAGTATCACACTTTTAACATTTTTTGAAATCATAGTACTCTATGCTGAGTCACAACTCAGGAGAGATTGTTTGCACATACACATGTCACAACTAAAAATCTATTTACTTATCCTCTTATTCCAATGATTTATTACAATTATGTTCTGAAGTTGAGTCATTTAAAATAGTACACAGTTGATACAGTATATACCTCCCAATGGTGTATATATTTGGGTTAAATTGATATTCTCACATAGGCATTGAACTCTGAAGGGAACACATAGTTTCTTCTATGGCTAGCTATGAATAGCCTGTGATAGTTTTAAAAGATTTTTTTGCTATAGGCATAGATTTTTTAAGCTTCATCTCTTCCTACGTCTCTATTCCAGAGAAATGTTTGACGGAAAATACCTCTTCAGCTTGATGTGCTTAATTAGTTTCACAAGCTTTTAAATGTAGCTTTTAAATGTAGCTGAGATGTATTATTCCAGCCAACTAATACCTCTTTAATAAACTCATTTTATGTCTACACTAGTTTAATTTGCTTATAGAATGAATAGGGTTGAAGAGAAATGTCCTGACAGTTTGTCCCTCTTGGTAGTAAGTGACATAAGTTCTTTGATGATATCAGACACCATTTCATCAAAAGTATCTCTAAATACTTTGTTGTCATCCGGCATATCTTGTTATGCATTGTCTCTGTATGCAGTGAACTACATTGGAAGATGACACTTCTTTGAGAGTATTTTGTAACTACGTCTCTTTTCTCCTGGGTGGTGGCATGACATGATGTGACATGATCTTTTTTTTTCAAAGTGACTGCCCTGAAAAATGTCTTATGATGTTGGAGTCCTTTGATAGATAACTGAAATTACTCACCAATCTATATATAATATATGGATGAGAGTTATGTTCTTCTCACACTGGCCAATAATTATTTCTAACTGCTCGTCTCTAACCAATTATAGAGGTAATTAGCCAGTGTGAAAAAAGATCAATGATGTGATGTTGCCAAGTTATTGTTATTTTAGACACTAAGAATATTTATTACTTTGCAGGAATGACACCAGGATGAATGTTGCCCAAGTGGATATGTATTGCTTTTTAAACCATTTGTGGTTCACTAATGCTTTCAAAGTGCATGTGTAAAGAAACCTTAAAAGATTGGGAACACGTCATTTATCAATAAAGAATTGACAAATGGATGATCACTGGTTGTTCCAGTGTTGGGTCCCCCTCTAATTACAAGAATGAGCGTCATATGTACCCTATATGAATGTCAAAATGTATGGTGTTTTGGAGGAGCTATGGATTAGGTAGATAAATCCAATATAAGGATGGGCGAGTCTACTCGCTAGGACTCGTTACTCTGCGAGTAGTAAGGGACTCGCAGGACTCGGTACTCTGCGAGTTTCCCAGCGGTTACTCGCACAGCAACGAGTCCAATGCAAATCAATGGCAATCCTAGTTTTGTCAGAGACTCTGACAAAACTAGGATTGCCATTGACTTGCATTGGACTCATTACTGTGCAAGTAATCGCAGGGAAACTCGCACAGTAACGAGTCCTGCTGTCTGCTCTGTGTCAGGTCCTGCGGGCTGCTGGCAGCTCCAGGGTCCTAGAGCCCGCCTGCTCTCCTGCAGAGATGATGTAGCAGAGCTGAGATTGTTCTCAGTCTGCTCACTCCCTGTGCATAGACATCTATATCTATGCACAGGGATGTAGCAGAGAGGACATCGCGTTTTGGACTACGTCGGACGGAAGAGGATTTTTTTAACTAAAGATGGAGTCCCTAATGGCTTTTTTTTTTTTAT
>JARQOC010000003.1:631106692-631136400 GCA_033576535.1 Allobates femoralis
GCTGTGATTGGCACAAGGCTCCTGGGCGGATACCGGCACACAGCTCCGGAGCTGTGATTGGGCTGTCAGCAGCGTGGCTGCTGGCATACTGAATACAGTGATGCCGAATACAGCAGCGGGCACGGAACAGCGGGGATGGCAGGATGAGTCACAGCTGCATGCCCCGGTCTTGAGATTGGTGGCATTTTGATCAGGTATCCCTTATTTTCTAGAGCGTGCCGTATATTTGCAGGCACAATGCACCCCCTAGCATGAATTATTTTGGGAGAAAAACCGTACATAAGGCGCGCCACACTATAAGGCGCACTTTTGATTTCTAAGAAAATCTTAGTTTTTTAGGTGCGCCTTATTGTGCGGAAAATACGGTAACCCCTTATTACCCAGTTTGCCACCCCAATGTGTCAAATGGAAGAGGCAGGTAAAGCGCCAGGAATTGGAGTTTTTTATGAATGCGCCAATTCCTGAGGTGTTTGTGGTATGCAATTCTATAGCGTGGGTGGGCCTATGACAATGTCTTCTCACACCACTGAGAATGCAAGCCCTCAGCTGCTTACTTTAAGGTCTCTTTCACACACCCATGCCACCAGCACACATGCAGTCCGTGCCGACACATGCCATAGGCATGGACATAGGGAGACCAATGTTAATGGACATTTTAACATGTCTGGGATTCTGCATAGACTGTCTCCATGTGGAGTAGATGCGAGCCCAAGTGCTCCACATGTAGACTTGTCTGTTTTTGGCCGGCAGCATGGACCTTTTCAGGTCAATGGGTTCATGCAAAAAATGTCCCACACACAGATGTCATCAATGTGACATCTGTCTGCATGGACTGTAGTAAAAATTTGTAAGTATTAACCCCTTCCCGACCTATGACATTGTACAACGTCATGGGCCGGTAAGGGGGTTTGATGTGAGCTCCAGCGCGGCGCTCACATCATACACCCGACATCTCAGCTAATCTCATCAGCTGAGATGTCAGGGTAACAGCACCGATGGGATCCGGGATTAGATCGGCGCTGCTAACCCCTTTAGATCCCGCTGTCAATCACTGACAGCAGGATCCAAGGTGGCCGCGGCGGGGAATGCGCTGTTCCTTGCCTGCTCCGGCACTCACGTGGCAGCCCGGGGTCCTGGCTAGACCCCGGATGCTGTCAGAGGGCACTTCTGGGTTGTGGTTGGCAGGCACTGCCAACCACAGCCCGTCCACAATTCTGGGAGACACTGATGAGCTGCAGCTCATCGGTATCTCCCAGAAGCGATAAGTCTCTGCAGCAGGGTGCCTCTCTATGGGGCAGTGTAAAAATAAGAATTAATAAAAGATAAAGTTTTTAAAAACCTGTAAAAAAAAAAAATATATATATATATATATATATATATATATATATAAAAGTTCAAATCACCCCCCTTCTCCCCCAATCACAATAAAAGTATTAAAAAAAAATACACGTTTGGTATCGCTGAGTTCAGAAACGCCCGATCTATCATCATATTAAATCCATTAATGAGAGCCCTAAACTACGTAACGAAAAAAATGTTCCAAACGCCAAAATTCCGTTTTTTTGGTTGCTGCAACATTGCTATAAAATGCAATAATGGGCGATCAAAACTACGGATCCCCCCAAAAATGGTATCATTAGAAACGTTAGATACCGAAAAATGAGAACGCTACGGGTCACAGAATATGGTGCAAAAAGTCCAATTTTTTTTTCAAACTTCTGAATTTTTTTTCACCACCTAGATACCAGGAAAAGTATACATGTTGGGTTTCTACGAACTCGTACCAACCAGAGGAATCACCCCATCATGTTGGTTTTACCATATAGTGAACATGGCAACTAAAATATCCAAAAAACAAACATGTTATTGCACTTATTTTGCAATTTCACTGCATTTACAATTTTTTGGCAATTTCCCTGTACACTATATGGTAAAATAAATTATTGCATATAAAAGTACAACTCGTCCCGCAAAAATCAAGCCATCATATGTCTATATTGACAGAGAAATTAAAAAGTTATTGCTCTTGGAAGCAGGGGAGTAAAAAGCGAAAATGAAAAATGAAAAATTCCAAGGTCATGAAGGGGTGAAAATAAAGAATTTTATACTTACCTGACTCCAGCGATGCTCCTGTCCCTCTCACTTCTGGAACCCCGGAAGTGAGAGGGACAGGCAGCACTGGAGACAGGGGAATTTTCAATGACACGCTATCCATGTGCAGGAATGTCAAGGAGACAACTGTCACGTGTATTATACATGAAATGTGAGCCCCAATGGGTACGGTGTTGCAAATGGGTGTAAAGCGCTATATTTATGAATACATATTATTAGTATCAGTACTATGATTATTATGACCTTAAACAGTGATTGCCCATTTTTAAGAAGCAATAGCTATTTTATGGGGTTTCATTAGTATTATCAGAGTTATAAAATCAGAGATGTGAAGCTTATAATGCCCATATTCTATTTTTTTATATATTGCTTTTAAACAAGTGTACAACAGATGGTCTTGCCATCTGCAATTAATAAAGGTCTGCTCTCCAATTAAAAAAAAAAAAAATGATAGTGATAAAAAATATTCACAAAAAATTCCCTTAAAAACAAAGCTCTCTTAAACTGATGTTTTAAAGACATTGTAAGCTTCCTGGACTTCCCAGCTCCTGCAACATGGTAACAAAGTAACATAGTTTTTAAATCCTGATCCGGTTTTGAGCTTTCAAAAAGCTCAAAACCGGAGCAGGAAACGCTCCTCATAGGAGCCCATTATGGTAACCGGATTGCTTTACAAGCAATCCGGTTACCTGTAATGGATGCCCTCCACACCTTTCGGGTGGGCTGTCATCTTAATTGTCTGCCGCCAAATTGGATGCTTTGTCTGAGTGTGTGCACGCCACCGAAAGAACCATGCTGACAACCATGTCAAGGTAGAGCTTAATGACACAGACCTTTATTAAGGGAGGAGTTAACAGTTATATACGACTCCTTAAAGAGATATTAAAAGGGGTGTTACTAGGGATGATTGCATCATATTATGCTGAATCTACATTTTATTCTGAAAAAACATTCAATTATATTCTGTGAGTTAGTATTCCAATTTAGCCTTGAATTCGTACATTCAGTCCGGAGACATTCTGATAAGGAGCTTCTACACTGCTACATCTAACTCAAAACATTATATACAATCTGAGACAGAAGAATTCTAGAGAAAAGTGCAAGAATTCATATAAACATGCTTTTAGAAGGTTTCTGAATGGCTTCAATAAACTTATATAAATTATTAACTATTTATTGCCATGACATACCGACTCTGGATCTGCAGCCTGCATGAAAAATCATGCAGGCTGCAGTTTTTCAGCGGTTCTCTGACCCGCAATGTGGTAACCAGATTGCTCCGGATGTGTAATCCTGAGCAATGCAGTTACCGTATAGTTTGTTCATCCCTACTGCTGCAGGGATGAACAAACTGCTATCACTGTAAAAAAAAGATTAAATATTAATAATAATTGTGGGCAACATGTCTCTAGGGGGGGTGGGCACCCCCTAGAGACATGTTGCCCACAATTATTATTAATACTTAATCTTTTTTACAGTGATAAAAATTTGCTCATCCCTGCAGCAGCAGGCATGAGCAAACTGTACAGTAACCGCATTGCTCCGGATTACACATCCAGAGCAATTCGGTTACCAGATTGCAGCTTCATCCACACATTTTTCATTAAAAATGTGTGTGAAGTAAATTGGGTTCATTGCATCCGGATCTGGATGCGGTGAACGCAATTGTCTTTGAAATTGTGACCCTAGCCTAAATCTGCTGAGTCATCCTGATTATACATAAAATAACAAATAAAAAATTAGGGAACACTCCAGTAATGTCTGCTCCGGGTCACCACAAAAGGTATGAACACCTTAAATAATGAACTATCTAACCTATTACTTAGAACAGACAGTAGGTGCATAAAAGGTTCCTGGTTTGCTATGTATGCCAACAGTAATAATAATAATATTTATTCATTCATATAGTGCTATTAATTCCATAGCACTTTACATACATCAGTAAGTAATGATCACATATGCTAGTTTGAAATCGGTAGGAAATTGTTATTTTTATCAGGATGTCCGGTTTTTAATTGTGTAAAGCTAAGGCCTAGTTCACATCTAATGCAGGTCTGCCTTTTGCTGTATTTGCATTTCTATGCGTTTTTACCACTAAAAATGCATCCAAACGCATGCGTATTTGGCTCCATTGATTTCAATGGAAAACGCAAAGAAAACGCAGCCAAAAACATGGGCTGTTGCATCTAGGGCTGTGTTTGCAAAACTGCATACATTTTGCGTTTTTGCATGCGTTTTCTATGCGTTTCCATTGAAGTCAATGGGGCAAAAAATGCAAGCGTTTGGATGCGTTTTTAGCGGTAAAAACGCATAGAAACGCAAAACGCAGACCTGCATTAGATGTGAAAAAGGCCTAACTTTTTTTTAATATGGATAAATGTTTTAAGAAATGTTTTGGAGAGATTGAATGCTAGATTATCTTTCTTTGTGAATTGATTGAGATTCCATTGTGAGATTTTTGTCCCTGCGCCACTTGTGAATTAATATATGTATGGGATGAGCCGAAAACACATACATTTTTCAAGTTCTCAGGCTGGGGTCACATTTGGAAGGTACAATCTGGTAACCGCATCCGGTAATGGATTCAGTATTACCGTGTGCCATCACATTTGGCATCACATTGCAGATGTGGATCCAGTAATGGATCCAGATCTGCAATGAGAAAACATTGTGGCAAGGAAAACCGATTCAGGTACTGCAAGGTACATTCAAGGTCCATTATAAAAAAAACTGGATCTGGTTTTTCAACCACTCCGAAAAATGCAGCCTGCATGATTTTTACCACAGGCTGCAAAACTGGATGCGGTAACCGGATTGCATTAAGTGCAATCCGTTTTTTCTATTGCAGCCTATGGCTAGCGTCACACCTGCAGTTCTATTTGCAGATCCTGATCCGGTTTAGAGCATTAAAATTGCTCAAAACCACATCCGGATACGCAGCCATAGGCTGCAATGTTAAAACTGGATTGCACTTAATGCAATCTGGTTACCGCATCCAGTTTTGCAGCCTGGGTTAAAAATCATGCAGGCTGCATTTTTCGGAGCGGTTTAACATGGGCGCCTATGGGAACCGGATCCGGTGTCGCAAGGTACATAAATGTACCTTGCGGTACCGGATCCGGATGCGGTGTTTAAAATTGCAAATCCCACAATCCAAAACTGGATGTATTAATCCATCCAGATCCGGAATGAGGGTTGCAAATTTACTATCAAATAATAGTATGAAGGCGCACGATAAAACCGCATCCAGTAATGGTGCGGTTACCGGATTGAGCCTTTTAAGTCTGACCCTAGCCTATGGCTGCGGATCCGGATCCGGTTTTGACCAATTTTAATGGTCAAAACCAGATCCGATTTTGAAAACAAAACTACCAATGTGACCCTAGCTTCAGTGTCAAACAGCAGCTGCAAAGACAAATCCTTTTGTAACATCACCCTGTATAAATCCCATATAAGATCATATTTTGGACATGGAATGCAGTTTTGGGCTGAACATTTTAAAAAGGATATTAGAATTGCAGAATCGCCTCAAAGTCGGTCAAATAGATTATTAAATAGGGAGGAAAGTTCCCTGTTGTGATGTGTTATGGCCACCTCCTCTTTACCCACACTCCTCACCCTTGCAACAGACATGATAGATGAGTGGGTCGTCTCCTTTCACTGCACCTTCAACCCAATTCAATCTCTACCCTCCCTTATTTTAAAGCGCACTCTGTCTGCATTTACTCTCTCCAATCTCTAAGTGGCTGTCATATAACAACCGGCCACCACCTTTAATGACCAATTCTCCACCTGCTTTTCTAATTTATCCTCTGCTTCCATTCCCACCATCATCATGGGTGACTTCAATATCCCTACTGACACCTGCCAGTCAGCAGCCTCCAAACTTCTGACACTTGCTTCACATGGGTCAGGATCACACATACCATCCGTTTTTGGGCTAAATCTGTTTTTGGGAACATTTTGTAAATTTTTTTTCAAAGTCCAAAAACGGATATCCGCTAACGCATGTGTATATTCGTTTTTCAAAAAACGCATGCGTTGTTATGCAGCTGCCCAAAAACGCTGTATTGCCCTTTGACAGGGCATTCAAAAATTGGGAGGCAAACCATTGCCCCTGGATAGAGACGTGCATGAGGGCCTCTTTAAATAATGTATATGCAAGTCAAGTCTGTGGAGCCTCGGTTAGGAGTCTCAAACACAGGGCTAGCCAGATATCCCTCTAAGGCTTGGCTGAGTCCTTCCCTGGAGGGATATCTGGCTAGTCCTGTGTTTGAGACTCCTAACCGAGGCTCCACAGACTTGATTTGCATATTCATAATCCCCAGGGGGCAATACACCTAGGAATTCACTGTGTTGAGCACTTTAGCTAGCTGCCCGCAGTGTTTTCTTGGACTGGTCTCCCTGAGATCAGTGAATACTTTGTGATGTCTTTAAATAATGTGGGCTTTATAAGGAAGTGGGTCTTTTGTAGTATTGCCCTAGGCAGGGCAGCCAAAAATTGTGTGGCACTCCCATGCCCCTGGGAAGAGATGTACATGAAGGCCTCTTTAAAAAATGTGCCCATTATAAGGAAGTGGGTCTTTTGTAGGATTGGCCCAGGCAGGGCTGCCAAAAGTTGGGAGGCACTCTGATGCCCCTGGATGGAGGCGTGCATGAGTGCCTCTTTTAATATTGTGCCCATTATAAGGAAGTGGGTCTTTTGTAGTATTGCCCTAGGCAGGGCAGCCAAAAATTGTGTTGCACTCTGATGCCTCTGGATAGAGACGTGCATGAGGGCCTCTTTAAATAATGTGCCCATTGTAAGGAAGTAGGTCTTTTATAGTATTGCCCTAGGCAAGACAGCCAAAAATTGTGTGGTTCTCAAATGCCCCAGGGAAGAGATGTACATGAAGGCCATCTGTCCATCTAAAAACCATCTTTTGGACACCTTCATTTAGCTGTATACAGGCAGCACACCATTGAAAATGCGCAAGGCTGGTGGCAAGGGACGAGGTACTGGACGTGATGGTGGTGCATGCAGAGGCTGAGGCAATGTGCAAGCTCGAATTGCGCCACAACAATTGCCCACATCATCTCGCTCGACCTTCCTGTTCTAATTTGTTGGGGACCGCATGACTACACCATTATTAAACCAAGACCAGTGTCAACAGGTTGTTAGTTGGATAGCAGATAATGCTTCCAGTCAGTTTGGCACCACCACAAACACTATGTCTTCCACATGGTCAAGTGTCAGTAGCCATGAGACTGGACCGCATATTCCACACCCTGATCCTCCTTCCTCCCACCATGCCGAATGCCCGGCCCCGGGCATAACTGATTCCACACTTGGACACTCTGAAGAGCTGTTCACTTATCCATTCGTAGATTCTGGCCTCTCACCAGGTCCACTTGAAGTGGGTCATGAGGAGATCGTATGTACCGATGCACAAATATTTGAGCAGCCACGGTCCCCCAAAGGCAACTGTGGGAATGTGTCTCAACAAGAGGTGGACGATGATGAGACACAATTGCCAGAAAGTCAGGAGGAGGACCAGGGTGCGGAAGTGGAAGACGACGTGGTGAATGATTCAGTAACTGACCAAACCTGGCAGGAGTACATGCAGAGCGAGGACAGCAGTACACAGGGGGAGGGAGGCGTAGCATCACAACAGGCCGGAAGAAGCAGGGTGGTGGCCGCAGGCAGAAAGCAGGCAACCGTTCCCCGGAACAACAACATGACAGAAGTTGCCAGTACAACTGTTAGGTCTTCCCGAGTCTGGCTGATTTTTAAGATGTCTGCAGATAATTCCAAGCAGGCCATTTGCAACACCTGCCATGCCAGCATCAGCAGGGGTAGCAAAACTAGCAGCCTGACCATGACCAGCATGATCAGGCACCTGTCAGCAAAGCACACGACTTTGTGGGATGTACACCAGAGTCGAGAAGCAGTGTCTCGTGTGACACCACTGCATCTTCCACTGTTGTGCGTGCAAGCCAATCCCCTGTCCATATTGCATGCGAAGATGCCTCCTGTCTTGCACCTGTAGTTGTACAAGCAGAATTATCACCATCATCAACCACGTCCTTGTCCCTGCGCAGCGTTCAGTTATCCATACACCAATCTTTGGAACGCAACCGCAAATACGCTGCCAACGCCCCAAATGCCACACTTCTACATTCGCACATTTTCGAGACTGCTTGCGCTGGAAATGTTGCCTTTTAGGCTAGTGGAGACGGAAGCATTCCGTGACCTGATGGTGGTGGCCGTCCCACGTTACTCGGTCCCCAGCCGCCACTATTTCTCCCCGTGGGCCGTTCCCGCATTACATAAGCAAGTGTCACAAACATTACATGTGCCCTTAACAACGTAGTCTCCGGAAAAGTCCACCTAACCACGGACACGTGGACAAGTGCTTGTGGGCAGGGGTGGTATATCTCGCTGTTGACACACTGGGTTAATATTCTGGAAGCCGTGACGCAGTCTGAGCTTGGGACGGAACACGTCCTTCCGACACCAAGGATTGCAGGCCTTAACTCAGTCAGGGTTTCATCCACAGTGTACAGCTCCGGAACGTCATGATCCTCAGCGTCCTCCTCCTCCTTCTCCTCCACTTCACTCTCTACACCAGTCCCAAGCTGGAAGCACTGCAGCACTGCCTTGGCTAAGCGGCAACTGGCTGTGCTGAAGCTAATATGCATAGGTGACAAACCCCACAATGCTGAAGAGTTGTGGAAAGCTCTGAAACAGCAGGCAGATCACTGGCTCACACCGCTGAACCTACAGCTAGGCATGGTCGTGTGTGACAATGGCCAGAACCTGGTGGCGGCTCTGAGGCGAGGCGAGCTGACACATGTTCCATGCGTGGCCCATGTGCTCAACCTCGTAGTTCAGCGGTTTCTTAAATCCTATTGGAGCTGCTGTCGGATCTACTCATAAAAGTTCGCTGCCTGTGTGACCATTTGAGAAAGTCACCTACTGCTTCAGCCGCCCTTGCCAGCTTTCAGCAGCGTTTGCAGCTTCCAGCTCACAGACTGGTGTGTGATGTCCCCACGCATTGGAATTTCACACTGCACATGTTGGTCAGGATCTGTGAGCAGAAGAGGGGAGTTGTTGACTACCTGCATCAAATAGGCCGTCGTTATACGGTTCAAACTCCACACATAAGACCTCAGGAGTGGACATGGATGTCCGACATATGTACTGTCCTCCAAAACTTTGAGGACGCCATCATTAGCGTCACCATCCCGCTTCTCTGTCTTCTAAAATGCTGTCTGCTCAAAATCAAAGACAATGCATTGCAGGCGGATGACGCCATCATTAGCGTCACCATCCCGCTTCTCTGTCTTCTAAAATGCTGTCTGCTCAAAATCAAAGACAATGCATTGCAGGCGGAGCACGACGAGTTGGAGCAATAAACCATATGGCATGATTACAGACAGCCCAGCCTCATCTCATCCCAATGTGCATTGGAGGACAATGGTTCAGTGTGGATGGCCAGAGGACAGGGGAGAGGAGGAGGAGGAGAATGATGAAGACAGCATGGTCAGTCATCCTGTTGGTGAGGACCTGAAGTCTTGCGTGTTAAAAGTCTGGCACACATGGCTGACTTTATCTGCCTATCTTGTGACCTTCACGTTATCAACATCTTGGCGGACACTCATTACTGGTTGGTGACACTTTTAGATCCACGCTACAAGGAGAACTTTATTACTCTTATTCCCGAGGCGAAGAGGTCTATAAAGATTCTGCAGTACCAGAAGGCTCTAGTTGTGGAATTAGTCAAAAAATTTCCTTCTGAAACTGCTTGCGGCAGAGGTCAAAGTTCAGTGGACAACCCAGCCATCCGGCTGAGAGAGGCACAAATCCAATCCAGCAGAGGTAGCGG
Source organism: Allobates femoralis (assembly GCA_033576535.1). Classification (NCBI taxonomy): domain Eukaryota; kingdom Metazoa; phylum Chordata; class Amphibia; order Anura; family Aromobatidae; genus Allobates; species Allobates femoralis. The sequence continues at coordinate 631,116,673 of JARQOC010000003.1, forward strand.
AACACTCTCAAAGATCCGGGTGAGTTTTCTCAGCCCCTCCCATAGCACAGGCCCTCAGGTGCGGGGTACTGTCACAAGGACTGCAAAGTTTGGAAAGATGCTGAAGGAGTACTTTGCCGATCGTACGAAAGTGCTCCTAGATTCCTCTGTGCCTTATAATTATCCAAGCTGGACACATGGCAGGAATTGTCCCTCTACGCCCTGGAAGTCCTGGCCTGCCCTGCCGCTAGCGTTTTGTCAGAGCGTGTTTTTATTGCCGCAGGTGGAATCATTACTGATAAACGCACCAGCCTGTCAACTGAAAATGCTGACCAGTTGTTTTTGAGCTAGATACTGAGATTAGAGATTAAATTACAGCAGCTATACCGGTCAGTCACAAACACTGAGATGGGTATACAGAGTGTTTTGGCGTATACAAATTGGAGCTACAACCCCCTCCTGCCTCAAAAAATGGTAAATGAAGGTGGACAAGTTGTTTTTTAGCTGGATACTAAGATTTGAGATTAAATGAAAGCAGCTATACTGCTCAGACACAAACGCTGACGAGAATAGCGAGTTTTTTGGCGTATCCTAATTTACGCTGCAACCTACTGCAGCTGCACTAAGATGCTAAATGAGTACAGACAAGATTTGGTTTTTATCATGACACTGAGATTAGAGATTAAGGCCCTGCAGGTGGACTGGTCAGTCACAAACGCTGACGAGAATAGCGAGTCTTTTGGTGTATCCTACTTTGCGTTAAAACTTACTCCTGCCTATAGAGAGCTAAATTAATCCCTAAAAGCACTGTTTTTGGATGGATGGATGAGATTTCTAGCCTGTACACCAGCTCCAGATATGATGCAGGCTGGTATACTGGCACAACGAAGTTTGCTATATACTCTGCCTCCCTGCCTGCCTGTATACAGCTCTATTAGTCCTCAGAAGGACTGTTGTGGTAATTAGACTGGCAGCCCTGCGCCTACACTAGCTGAAAGGCCACAAGTAGCTCTCCCTACACTGACTGTCTGTGGAGCAGAGTGACGAGCACAGCGCGGTCAGGTCTTATAAAGACCTGATGACGCTGTGCGGCCAGCCAATCACTGTAATGCCACAACCAACATGGCTGTGGCATTACAGTGTCTGTCAGCCAATCCCTGCATGCGGGCTGACTCTGTATAGAGCGCCAACATGCAGGGAGGTGGAACCCGAGCCTAGCAAGAGTATCGCGAGATTACTCGGTACTCGCCGTGTACCCTGAGTACCGAGATATTCGTGCGAGTACCGAGTAGTGACAAGCATACTCGCTTATCCCTAGTGATGAGCCAAGCTTACCACAATAACTTCACCAAACAGCTTCAGCAGTTCTCCAGGGTTGTGGAGTGACGTTAGAAGAAAATACACTTGCAAGATGATTTCACTTCATTCAAACAAGCAACACTCACATTCAAATCAGCCCTCACCTCTGTTAAACAGACCTACTTCCCAACTCTCATATCTTCCTTATCTTACAACCCCAAACAGCTGTTCAGCACTTTTAACTCCCTTCCTCACCCACCATTGCCACACACGTCAAAACTAAGATCAACCAAACAAGGAATACCTTTATTGTTCTACCACCCCAACAACTTTAAATACCAGACCACTGCCCACCTACAAACCTCCCTCTTCAACATCACTGAAGGAGAGATTACTTATCTCCTCTCCAAATCACATGTCTCCACTTCTGTCCTTGACCCCATCCCACCTCCTCCTTAACTTCACTACCATGTTTATCCCAGCCCTAATCCACCTCTTCAACCTATCAGTACCTTCTTGTACCTTCCCATCTTCTTTTAAACATAATCACATCTATCCTCAAAAAGCCAAACTTTGACTCAACTGCTTGTCCAGCTATTGCCCCATATCGCTGCTCCTGTTCACTTCCAACCTCCTTGAGCAGCATGTCCATGCTCAAGTTTTCTCCCCACCTTTCATCTCTCTATTTGACAATCTATAATCTGGATTCCAGATCCACCATTCCACTAAAACTTCCCTGACCAAAATTAGTAATGACTTACTGGCAAACATAACATAAAATTCTCTGTGTTGCTCCTTCTAGAACTGTCCGATGCTTTTGACGCAGTTGACCATTCCCTTCAACTACAGATTCTCCCTTCTTTTGTCGTCCAAGGCCTTGTCCTATCCTAGATTTCCCCATATCTTTCTGACTGCAGATTTAGTGTCTCTCACTCCCACACTACCTCCTCATCCCGCCCTCTTTCTGTTGGAATCCTTTAAGGCTCCGTCCTAGGACCCCTACTCTTCTCCATTCATACACTTGGCCAGGGACAACTCATAAGCTCCCATTGCTTCCAACACCTATATGTTGGTGACACTCATATCTACCTCTCTGACCCAGACATGACCTCCCTGTTGTTCAGAATCCCAGAGTATCTAACGGTCATATCCTCCTTCGTCTCCTCTTGTTTCCTAAAGCTCAACTTGGACTTAACTCATTATCTTTCCTCCAACTCACATACCTTCCCTACCTGATCTATCTATCATGGTAAATGACAGCATGTTTTTGCCTGTATCGTAAATTGACAGCCTAGGAGTAACCCTTTACACTGCCACGTCCTTCAAACCACACATCCAAATTTTCGCCTCCAGCTCAAAAATATTTCCAGAATACATCTGTTCCTCAACCCTCAATTTACTAAAATGCTTGTAAATGCCCTCATCATCTCTCGCAGTGACTCACCTGTGACTTACCTGCTAACTCTCTCACACATCTCCAATCTGGCCTTAACTCTGTTGCCCAACTAATCCCCCTCTCCCCTCGCTACTCCCCCTCTACTCACCTTTAGAAATCCCTCCATTGACTCCCAATGAATCTAGCTCATACTAATAACACTGACCTTCAAAGCAATCCATAACCTGTCCCCTCCCTATAAATCTGAGCTAATAACACAGTATCTTCTCTTAGATAATCTCCACTCCTCCCAAGACCTTGTTCTCTCCGTCACACTTAGTCTCTCCTCACCCAATTGACTCCAAGACTTTTCCCGAATATACTCTGGAATTCTGTGCCCCAATGCTTTCTATTATCTACCACTTTCAAATCCTTTAGGTAGAACTTGAAAATTTGTTTAAGAAAGCTTAACGCCTGCAATGACCATGCAGTCACCTTACCACCACCAGAGCTGACACCTCATCACCACTAAAGAATAGCAACCTCACCAACACCACGTAAAGTGCCATGGAACAATGGCTATAATAAAATAAATAATAATAAATAATAACAACACCACTGGAGCTGCGGCCTCACCACTGCTGGAGCTGCTGCAACCCCAACTTCCGGTTTGATTCGCCATCATCCTGTAGAATATACCGTATATACTCGTGTATAAGCCGAGTTTTTCAGCCCAAAAATTGGGCTGAAAAGTCCCCCCCTCGGCTTATACGCGAGTCACTCGGTATACTGTGGGGGGGCGGGCTGTGACCGGGGGCTGGAGAAGGCAGGAGGGGGCCGCAGTGACCGCGGGCGGTCACGTGGGGCCGCCTCATTAGTGTAATGAATATGCACGGCATCCCCCCGTCCATCAGCGGCGGGGGGATGCCGTGCGTATTGCAATACACTGGCCCCCAGCAGTAACACACAGCCCCCCTCCTTAGTATGTCCCCCCCAGGCTGCGGCACTTGTCAAAATAACAAACACTTTATACATCACCTCTCCGGCGCAGCTCCTCCTCTCCTCCGGTCCCGGCTTCTTCTTCCTGCTTGTGCCGGTGTCATGTGACCGGGCGCAGCCGATGACGTCATCTCCTGCGCCCGGTCACAGCACTAGAAGCCGGCACAAGAAGGAAGAAGCCGGGACCGGAGTAGCTGCACCTGAGAGGTGATGTATAAAGTGTTTGTTATTTTGACAAGTGCCGCAGTCTGGGGGACATACTAAGGAGGGGGGGCTGTGTGTTACTGCTGGGGGCCAGTATACCTGCAGAGGGGCCTGTATACCACCACTGAGGGCCTGTATACACTGCAGAGGGGCCTATATACCACCACTGGGGGCCAGTATACCTGTATACCTGCAGAGGGGCCTGTATACCACCACTGAGGGCCTGTATACACTGCAGAGGGGCCTATATACCACCACTGGGGGCCAGTATACCTGCAGAGGGGCCTGTATACCACCACTGAGGGCCTGTATACACTGCAGAGGGGGCCTATATACACCACACAGGGGCCTGTATACACCGCACAGGGGCCTGTATACACTGCAGAGGGGCCTATATACCACCACTGGGGGTCAGTATACCTGCTGAGGGGTCTGTATACCACTGCTGAGGGGCCTGTATACCACTGCTGAGGGGCCTGTATACCACTGCTGAGGGGCCTGTATAATACCACTGCTGAGGGGCCTGTATACCATTACTGAGGGGTGCTATATACCAGTGATGGGGGGCTATATAATAGGATGGGGGTCTGCTGCATTTCATACCCTAGGCCAGTGATGGCGAACCTTTCTGAGGCCGAGTGCCCAAACTGCAACCTAAAACAAAATTATTTATGGCGAAGTGCCAACACGATCATATAACTTAAATTACAGCAGGAGTGGTAATCACAAGCGCTGCACAGGGGGGAGAGCCAGCAGATGCTAACTCTCTTCCCTGTACAGGGCTTGTAGTCCTGAAACATTGATGATCAATTCAATTATTTTAACAATTAATTGATTTTAAACTTACCTTTGCAGTCTTCTCTTCTCTTCAGCAGTGGTCAGACAGCTCATGTGTACTGCACATTGAAGCTGAGCCGCTGCCACTGCCCTTTCTAGAAACAGCAGGTGGACTGATCTGTATGGAAAAAATGCAGAATATTAGACAGATAGGAGATAGATTTTATCATGGAATACAAGCAGATTTCATACTGAAATCATGGTCCTCATCTTGTAGTAATATCTCCATCATGACCCTCTCCTTGCAGTAATGTGTCCCATCCTGACCCTCTCCTTGTAGCTATGTGCTCCATCCTGACTCTCTCCGTGTAGTAATGTTTCCCATCCTGACCTTCCCATTGTAGTTATGTGCTCCATCTTGTCCTTCCCCTTCTAGCTATGTGCTCCATCCTGACCCTCTCCTTCTAGTTACGGGCTCCATCCAGATCCTCTCCTTGTAGTAATGTGCTCCATCCTGACCCTCTCCTTGTAGTAATGTGCTCCATCCTGACCCTCTCCTTGTAGTAATGTGCTCCATCCCGACCCTCTCCTTGTAGTAATGTGCTCCATTCTGATCGTCTCCTTCTAGTAATGTGTCCTATCCTGACCCTCTCATTCTAGTAATGTGTCCCATCCTGACCCTCTCCTTGTAGTTATGTGCTCCATCCTGACCACCTCCTTCTAGCTATGTTCTCCATCCTGACCCTCTCCTTGTAGTTATGTGCTCCATCCTGACCACCTCCTTCTAGCTATGTTCTCCATCCTGATCCTCTCCTTCTAGCGTTTTGCTCCATTCTGATCCTCTCCTAGCTATATGTTCCATCCTGACCCTCTCCTTGCAGTTGTGCTCCATCCTGACCCCCTTCTTGTAGTAATGTCTTCATCCTTATCCCCTTGTAGAATGCCCCATTCTTGTCCCCTTCGGGAATGTCCCATCCTTGTCCCCTTGTGGTAATGTCCCTATCCTGCCCCATCATGTAGTAATGTCCCATCCTGTTGTAATGCCCTATCCTTGTCCTATTGCAGCAATATTCCCCATCCTGCAGTAATGCCCTATCCTTCTCCCCTTGTAGTAATATGCCCCATCCGTGTCCCCTTGAAGTAATATGCCCCATCCTGCAGTAATGTGTCTCATCCTTGTCCCCATGTAGTAATATGCCCCATCCAGCAGTAATGTGCTCCATCCTTGTCCCTTGGTATTATTGCACCACCATTGTCCCCATCACATAGTAATATGCCCCAACTTGCCCCCTGGTAGTATTGCTCTATTCTTGCCTCCATTACATAGTAATCTGCCCCATCCTTGTCCCCATCACACAATAATATGCCCCATCCTGCCATCATATAACAATATGCCCCATCCTGCCCCTTGTTAGTATTGCCCCATCCTGCCCCATGACATAACAATATGCCCCATCCTGCCCCATGACATAATAATATGCCCCATCCTGCCCCCTATTAGTATTGCCCCATCCATCCATCCATCATCCTCTTAGTATTGCCCCATCCATCCTCCTCTTCGTATTGCCCCATCCATCCATCCATCTATCCTCCTCTTAGTATTCCCCATCCATCCATCCTCCTCTTAGTATTACCCCATCCATCCATCCATCCTCCTCTTAGTATTGCCCCATCATCCATCCTCCTCCAGGTATTGCCCCATCCTCCTCCTCCTTGTATTGCCCCATCCTCCTCCTCCTAGTATTGCCCCATCATCCTCCTCCTCCAGGTATTGCCCCATCATCCTCCTCCTCCAGGTATTGCCCCATCATCCTCCTCCTTGTATGGCCCCATCCTCCTCCTCCTCCTAGTATTGCCCCATCCTCCTCCTCCTCCTAGTTTTGCCCCATCATCCTCCTCCTCATAGTATTGCCCCATCCTCCTCCTCCTCATAGTATTGCTCCATCCTCCTCCTCCTCATAGTATTGCCCCATCATCCTCCTCCTCCTAGTATTGCCCCATCATCCTCCTCCTCATAGTATTGCCCCATCATCCTCCTCCTTGTATGGCCCCATCCTCCTCCTAGTATTGCCCCATCATCCTCCTCCTCATAGTATGGCCCCATCATCCTCCTCCTCCTCATAGTATTGCCCCATCCTCCTCCTCCTCATAGTATTGCCCCATCCTCCTCCTCCTCATAGTATTGCCCCATCATCCTCCTCCTCCTAGTATTGCCCCATCATCCTCCTCCTCATAGTATTGCCCCATCATCCTCCTCCTTGTATGGCCCCATCCTCCTCCTAGTATTGCCCCATCATCCTCCTCCTCATAGTATGGCCCCATCATCCTCCTCCTCCTCATAGTATTGCCCCATCTCCCTCCTCCTTGTATTGCCCCATCATCCTCCTCCTTGTATTGCCCCATCCTGGCTGCTGGTGAAAAAAAAAAAACTTTCATACTCACCTTTCTTCACCGCTGCTGCAGCTTGCATCCTGTCTCCAGCACTGAGGGCGGTCACGTGATGCCGGGCGCGTCACGTGACCGCTGTCACATGACGTTGTCCGGGAGGGCGGGCCTAGAAGTGTCTGAGAGAGGAGAAATGTCTCCTCTGCTCAGATACAGCTTTGATCTGCGCGGCGCGCGCGCACGCCGGCAGATCAAACCGGCAGTGTGGTGGCGAGGCTGCGTGCCATAGGTTCGCCATCACTGCCCTAGGCTTATACGCGAGTGAATAACTTTTACCAACTTTTGGGGGCAAAAGTAGGGGGGTCGGCTTATACACGAGTATATTCGGTAAGCATGCAAGGGCAGGGTCCTCTTCCCTTTGTACCATTGTTAAACTGTTACTGTAACCTATATCTGTATTTTTTATGTAACCCCTTTTTATGTAGAGCATTATGGAATTAATGGTGCTATATAAAAAAAATTGTAAAAATAATTTATAATAAGACGTTAGAAAAGTTGGACTTATTTAGCTTAGAAAAAAAGACAATTAAAAGGTGATTTCATTTTTTGTATAAATACAAGTGTGTTCAATACAAAGAACTGGAACTCAAATTATTATTTTCAATGACCTTACAAAGGATCAGAGGACATTTAATAAGTGTGGACAAAAGATGTTTCCAGTATCTAAATAAGAAAGATTTCTCTACAGTTAAAATAATCAGACTATTGAATGCCCTTCTACAAGAAGAAGAAATAGCAGATGGGTCATTCCATGTCAAGTGAACCAATGATTATTACCTCTATATTTTTAATTCTTTTGAGATTTTGTTATTTGATAATAGCATGTCAGACAATGCAAAATGTGAAGAGAAAAATTTTTTAAAAAATTTAATTTTTTTTAAAATGATTTTCAAAGTTCGGAAAAAGTGTGAATTTCGCTGTTGCCTGCCTTTACGTTTCTCCTCATAACTAAGGCTAGGAATAAGATAGAGAGACAAAATAAACACCATTCTACTCAGAACTATACAGGCTTTCACCAGATATGTCACAAGAGGATCTTTGTTAATATTTTACCCATGTGATCGCAAGCGCAAAACTTTAAAACAAATTTCCGAAAAATCGGCGCGCTTTAAATATTTCAAAAACTGCCCATGTGTCTGCTTTGCTCTTAGCCACATCTGTACCAAATTTCAAGTTGGGATCGCAATGGGATCATATTTTAACATATTTTACTATTAATAGCGTCAATGGGTCATTCCATATCAAGTGATCTAAATATGAATATTTTTTTTTACCTGACGTCTTTAGATTTTTTATTTTTTTTTTCCTTTATGAAGTACTACTTTAGTTAATTACAAATTAAAAGTTTGGAATTTTTTTCTTCATCAGTTAATTTTTTACAGATTTTTAAAGTTTAAAAAAAGGGTGAATTTTGGCCTGGTACGACTTTAAATTTTTTTATCTCGGGCTAGAAATAAGATAGAGAAACAAAATAAACACCATTCTACTCAGAACTGTCCAGGCTTTCACCAGATATGTCACAAGAGTATATTTGTTAATTTTAATTTTTTACCTATGCGAATGCAAACGCAACATTTTGAAACGCATTTCCGAAAAAAACATTTTAATAAAAATTTTCCAAAACTGCCCATGTGTCTTTTATGCTCTTAGCCACATCTGTACCAAATTTCAAGTTGGGATCGTGATGGGATCATATTTTAAAATATTTAACTATGGTTAATCTCATTTTTATTAAATTTTGAAAAAACATATGAAAGACATACATTCAATCTTTTAACAAAATCTTGAGACATATAAAATATACAAAAAGAGAATTCACAAAGTTATTAGTAACTTTAAGATAAGCTGCAAATTTACTTTTGCGCTTATCTCTGGTGCAATATATACTACAATCTAAATATAATTCCAAACACTCAAGTATACAACCTTTCTCAGGGTTTTGAGATGTTCTGATGTCAAGGGGACAAGCAGCCCCAGCAGAATGATTTTTATTACTTGGCCCCTTCTAACAGGTTGACCACGTAAGTGGGTCATTACCCGTTGAGGCCTAGTTGGAATAGTCTATCGACTGGTGTACCGGAAAGGAAGGCCGAAATATTAATGATCTACTCACAGCTCAGAGTTTTCGATACCTGTCTAATGTTCACTAGAATTCTGAAGGTATAGGTGTAGAAAGGAAATACCTAGACTGAATGTATCAGATGGGAAGAAAAGAGAGATAGAAAAGAAGAGAGAGAGAAGAGAAACAAAAACCATTAGAAAAAGTTATACTGGGAAAGAAAAGCCACGTAAGAAAAAAAGAAAAAAAGGAGGGGGGGGGACGGGTGAGGTATGGGAAGGAGAAAGGGTACTCATCCCACTGGCTCCCCATCAGCCAGAGGTCGAGCCATATTATCTGTGCTGGAAAAGATACTCCTAAATTCTGCAGAGTCGTGAAAAAGAATCCATTCAACCCAAATCCCTAAGAATTTGTTCCGAGATCCCGACGCATCAGCTGCGAGCTCCTCCATTCGATATGTGTCCATCAATTCTTTGAACCAATCAAGTGGAGATGGAGCCCGGCTTGATTTCCAGAACCTCGGGATCACAGCACGAGCAGCCGAGATGCAAAAGCGGAGAATATCCCTCTTCTGTAGCCCAATAGGACCTGGAAAAATGGATAACATTGCCGATTCTGGGCAGCATTCGGCTTCTTTACCTGTTATCCGGGCGTATGCATTGAAAACCTCAGACCAGAACCGCCGGATTTCCCCACAACTCCACCAAATGTGTATCATTGTACCCTTCTCTTCCCCACAGCGCCAGCAGGTATCAGGGGTTCCAGGGAACATGTTCCGGAGTGTCGTCGGGCACAAGTACCATCTAGTGAGCAGCTTATAGCTTCTTTCTTGTGCAGAACAAGCGCTAGCTAGTGAGTGAGTAAATATAAAGCATTTCTGCCAATTAGCTTCTGAAATGCTACACCCCAATTCCCTCTCCCAAGCACGTTGGAAGTAAAGGGTGCCCTGCTCTCTCATGGACCCTAAGGCCTGGTATAGAAATGATATTTTGCGCCTCGGTGGAGCCTCCAGTTGGAATAACCTCTCCAATACGTTGGGCGTCAATCTTACCCTGCAAGAGTGGTCAGCTGAATATAATTATGCTCTGTATTGGAGAAATTCGAATCACTTAAGAGGTCTCGTAGGTTCTTTGAGTTGTAGCTCTGCCATCGGGGGCAAACCACCACTGGACAGAGTCTGTCCTACTCGGGTGTCATCCACAATCCGCCAACATAAAAATCTCTGCCTGTCAAATCTGGGTGGGAAAGATGGGTTGGAAAAAAGGGGAGTCAAAGGGCTAAGTCTGTCGTTTAAGCGGAGGGTTTTCGTCACTAGGTGCCATACCTTCAAGGTGTTTCTGGTCATGTCTGTCAAAGGTACTAGGTCTGTGGAGTCTTTAGGGGAAATCCAAAGCAGGTGTTTCAGCGGAATCCCCAAACCCTCTTGCTCCACCCCTACCCATTTCTTGGAGGACGCATGATAATGCCAATCTAGAGCTCTAACAAGAGAGGAAGCCTCAAAGTACGCTCGTATGTTGGGTAGTCCAACCCCTCCTCTGGTCTCGGGCAAGGATAGGATATTCATTCGCAATCTGGACCTCTTGCCCCCCCAGACAAATCTAAGGATCATAGATTGCATTTTGGAGAGGAAACCTCTATCCAATAGAACAGGAACTGTCTGAAAAGTATATAAGAGTCGGGGCAAGACATCCATCTTGACTACGTTTATTCTCCCGAACCAGGATAGCTTTAATTGTCTATAGGAGGTAAATGCCGATTCCGCGTTAGTCAAAAGGGGTTGATAATTTAAATTGAATATTTGTTTAAGATCTTTTGGTATAAGGACTCCCAAGTACTTAATGGCTTCTACTTTCCATTTAAATGGGAACTGTTTAGATAGATGAGAAACCAATTCTCCAGGCAAAGAAATATTGAGTGCCTCGGTTTTGGAGCAATTCACTTTAAAGTTGCTCAATTGTCCGAACCGTTCAAACTCCATTAAGACCGAAGGGATGGAGACCAGGGGCTGGGAGATGTAAAGTAGCAGGTCATCTGCAAATAAGGCTAATTTGTGATGACTCTGTCCCAGCTTGACCCCATGGATGCATTCATTGGACCTAAGTGCAAAATATTTAACTATTATAGTGTCAATTCAAAAGTCACCAAGAACACAATCAGTCATTTTTTCACAATTGCCCGTCAATAGTTTGAATTTGATATAAAGAAACATAGTCTTGTAACATCTCAAATGAAAGCTGTTACCGTTCTGAGTAAAATGATGCCTCTCCCACTTCATTATCTTATTTCTAGCCTGAGATAAAAAAATTTAAAGTCGTACCAGGCCAAAATTCACCCTTTTTTTAAACTTTAAAAATCTGTAAAAAATTAACTGATGAAGAAAAAAATTCCAAACTTTTAATTTGTAATTAACTAAAGTAGTACTTCATAAAGGAAAAAAAAAAAAAAAATCTAAAGACGTCAGGTAAAAAAAATATTCATATTTAGATCACTTGATATGGAATGACCCATTGATGCTCTTACTAGTAAAATATGTTAAAATATGATCCCATTGCGATCCCAACTTGAAATTTGGTACAGATGTGGCTAAGAGCACAGCAGACACATGGGCAGTTTTTGAAATATTTAAAGCGCGCCGATTTTTCGGAAATGCGTTTTAAAGTTTTGCGCTTGCGATCACATGGGTAAAATATTAACAAATATCCTCTTGTGACATATCTGATGAAAGCCTGGACAGTTCTGAGTAGATTGGTGTTTATTTTGTTTCTCTATCTTATTTCTAGCCCGAGATATGATAGAAAATGTAAAGCCATACCAGGCCAAAATTCGCACTTTTTTAAAACTTTAAAAATCTGTAAAAAATTAACAGATAAAGAAAAAAATTCAAAACTTTTTTTTTGTAATTAGATAAAGTTGTTCTTCAGATAGAAAAAATTTTTTAAAAATCTGAGGACGTCAGGGAAAAAAAATATTCATTTTTGGATCACTTGACATGGAATGACCCAGATATTAAAAGAGAATTAAAAAAAAAGAGCTGGATCCTTTTAATAACCTATGACATTGTGAGTTCTAAATATTCTAGTGATAGCTTATGTACTGTATAATTGCTTAAGAAAGGTTAAACTCGATAGACCTATGAGTAGTTATTACTGTATTATATACCTTTTATTGTGTTACTTTTAAAAATTGTTCAATATCCATTTTAGGTGAGGAAACTAAATAAAAATATAGTTTGAAAAATCATTTTTCACAAGGTTTCTTTGTTTTTTTGTTTTTTTCATATTCCTAGATAACTTGTTCAATAAATCACTTAGATTCTGCTATTATAACCACTTTACATTACATTATGTTTTACTTTAGTGTTGACAAAGACATAAAGTGAGATAAAACAAAGATAAACGATAAAGACCGCTTTGTGTTTGTCCACTACTAAAATACAAAGGACAAAAAATATCCAGGGATAGATTTTTATATACTTGAACTGCTGAAAATTAGGGACATCATGACAAGACGGATTATATGAGAACATATAATTTGTCATGACCTCTAGTCACATAATAGTCAAGCTGAACATTATTTTCTCTCAAGATATCAGAGCAATGCATCTGGTCTATGAACAAAAGAAAGCAAGAGAAAAATAAAAGATATTATTGCATTGTGCGATGAAGAAAGCAATATCATGATAGGAATACAATATTTATCCTTTCGAAATCTCAACTTTTTTTGCAAATAAAACAATTAATCAAAATTGAATACTTTGAATGATTTCTACCATTGCTTGAAGAAAAAAGAGAAGAGAAGTGAAATCATGATCTGATAAATCACATACTTAACCTGATACTGAAGACAGAGTCCTGACCTGTCAACATGTCAACACTGGGGCTTCTAATCTGATTCTGTGTTGGGGAAAGCCAACAGCCTAAAAATAATTGCAGAAGTCTCCTGCTTATGCTCTGGCAGAAAAGATAATGTTGCTGATCTAAGGTGACACTAAGGGAGTGGATGAAACACTTTCTTGTCTAACCAGCTGCTAAGGAGATAGTGACTCTACTTCCCAAAGGAGAGGCAAACCTCAAAGGAGACATTACCTATTCAATAGAAAATGTTCCTTTATTGCAAAGATGGTCTAAGAACATTGGGCATCTTCAGAGGTATCAACTCAACACCAAAAGCTTAAAATCAGTGAATTATTTATCAACAGCTTTGAATAACATAGTATATGAATTCAGTAAACATGGGTAAAAGGCTTGGTGGGTCAACTCACAGTTTCAGTTACTCATATATTTTCTAAGCTGCATCCCTACGGATGAACTTGAGCTTTTCTCATCATTAAATGATATGAGTCTGAATAACCCTGATGTAATACTACATTTTTTTATATTTATTCACTTATATAGCACTATTAATTCCACAGTGCTTTCCATAAATCAGCAATACTGTCCCCACTGGAGATCACAATCTAAACATTCTATCAGTATGTGTTTAGAGTGTGGGAGGAAACCACACAAACACAGGGAGAACATACAAACTCCTTGCAGATGTTGTCCTTGGTGGGATTTGAATCCAGGACTCAAGTGCTGCAAGACTGCAGTGCTAACCACTGAGCCACCATGACACCCTTGAGAAGATCAAATTCATCTGCTGCACATCAACGCCAACTCAAATCTCATGAAATTTGAAGGTTCTGGAAACTTAGAACAATTTGTAATTGCATTGATGTAGAGCACAAAAATAAAATAAATAATAAGTAGCACATTACACATACCGTATATACTCGTGTATAAGCCGACCCGTGTATAAGCCGACCCCCCTACTTTTGCCCCCAAAACCTGGGAAAATCTATTGACTCGTGTATAAGCCGAGGGTGGACCCTAGCACAAGTATACAGCCCCCAGCAGTGTGGTATACACCAGTCCCAGAGGTAGATACAGCAGCCCCAGTGGTAGTATACACGCAGCCCCAGTAGTATATACAGCCCCAGTGGTATATACAGCTCCAGTGGTAGTATAGACGCAGCCCTAGTAGTATATACAGCCCCAGTGGTAGTATATACAGCCCCAGTGGTAGTATACAGGGCCCCAGCGGTATATACAGCCCCAGTGGTTTATACAGCCCCAGTGGTAGTATACAGGGCCCCAGAGGTATATACAGCCCCAGTGGTAGTATATACAGGGTCCCAGCAGTATATACAGCCCCAGTGGTTTATACAGCCCCAGTGGTAGTATAGACGCAGCCCTAGTAGTATATACAGCCCCAGTGGTAGTATATACAGCCCCAGTGGTAGTATATACAGCCCCAGTGGTAGTATACAGGGCCCCAGCAGTATATACAGCCCCAGTGGTAGTATACAGGGCCCCAGAGGTATATACAGCCCCAGTGGTAGTATATACAGGGCCCCAGCAGTATATACAGCCCCAGTGGTTTATACAGCCCCAGTGGTAGTATACAGGGCCCCAGAGGTATATACAGCCCCAGTGGTAGTATATACAGCCCCAGTGGTAGTATATACAGCCCCAGTGGTAGTATACAGGGCCCCAGCAGTATATACAGCCCCAGTGGTAGTATACAGGGCCCCAGAGGTATATACAGCCCCAGTGGTTTATACAGCCCCAGTGGTAGTATACAGGGCCCCAGAGGTATATACAGCCCCAGTGGTAGTATATACAGCCCCAGTGGTAGTATATACAGCCCCAGTGGTAGTATACAGGGCCCCAGCAGTATATACAGCCCCAGTGGTAGTATACAGGGCCCCAGAGGTATATACAGCCCCAGTGGTAGTATATACAGCCCCAGTGGTAGTATATACAGCCCCAGTGGTAGTATACAGGGCCCCAGCAGTATATACAGCCCCAGTGGTTTATACAGCCCCAGTGGTAGTATACAGGGCCCCAGAGGTATATACAGGGCCCCAGAGGTATATAGCAGCCCCAGTGGTAGTATACAGGGCCCCAGAGGTATATACAGCCCCAGTGGTAGTATACAGGGCCCCAGAGGTATATAGCAGCCCCAGCGGTAGTATACAGGCATCCCCAGTAATGCAGGGCCCCCCCAGCGTCTCTCCGGTCACCTGTAAAGGAAGCTATACTTATCACAGTGCTCTGTCCGCGCCCGCTCGCACCCGCTGTCAGCAGCCGACCGGATCCTCCATCTTGCGTCTTCTTTCTTCCTGTTTCCTGTGCTCGTCGCAGGGAATGACGTCATTGCCCGCGACGAGCACAGAAACAGGAAGAAAGAAGACGCAAGATGGAGGATCCGGTCGGCTGCTGACAGCGGGTGCGAGCGGGCGCGGACAGAGCACTGTGATAAGTATAGCTTCCTTTACAGGTGACCGGAGAGACGCTGGGGGGGCCCTGCATTACCGGGGATGCGGGGGCTGCTGTATACCGATGTATACATCGGTATGTACCGATGTATACATCGGTATACAGCACTGACTCGCGTATAAGCCGAGGGGGGTACTTTTCAGCCCAATTTTTGGGCTGAAAAACTCGGCTTATACGCGAGTATATACGGTAGCTAAAGACTGCATCAGCCAGATTTTGGTCAGATGTGACATGAGGTGTGGCCAATCAGGCTTACCTAAGATGCCTAATAGTTATAACATCTCAGGGTCTAACACAATAAATCAGGAGAAGTTCTCATCATAAACACTAGAAAACATGAGTTCAGGAAAAGGGGAAAAGGCCTTTTCAGGGTTGCCCAGCCTAAGAATAGGAGTCCTGACGCAATGTGATCCTGGCAGCTGGATCCTAAGCTCCTAGGCTGGGCAAACAGCATATGCACAACTGGTGACTGAAGCAGTCCTTTTTATATTCCGAGCCTTCACCTCAGGGTATATTGTGTTCTTACAGGATTGGTGGGATAAAGCTGTCCTCTTATTGTTGGCAATTCAATGCATAGTTCTCCTCTGAATGATAAAGTCAGAGTGGGTAAGGTAATTTACATTTAGATAGCAATACACAAACCCGGGCAATAGAGGCTCCGAGCAGTCTGATAAGAAACATTAGAAAAAATCAATTCTGGCACACCAAAATGAATAAATGAAGGAAAGTTCCACAAAAGAGAATCTTGCTAAAGGTGTTTGTTTATTTCTTTTGCATTTCAAGGGTCACAGAAAAAAATGCAATCCAAAGACAGATGAATAAAATGTATTCAGACTACACGAGCTTTCCTCAGTACAATTGGCTTAACAGAGGTACTAGAGAACCAGGTGGTGGTGCTCTCAAGTATATGACCCGTCAGTGTGGGATTCTCTGGAAGTTGTATCTTACAATGCTTCATTAGGGGAAATCAATGTAATCCCTCAGCTCAGCTAATCAAGCATTGTAAGATATGTCGAGCCCCAGGCCCTGGGGTACTCGGATATCAGGCTCGGAAGGATTCGCGGGGATTTCACGGGTGGCGGTGCCTGAGCCAGTGGCCTGGGTGACACTTCAATAGAGGGGTTATGTACAGGGGATAAGAGTTATTGTTACGTGACGCCACCTGTGGTACCGGGTGATAGGTCACCACCGCCGCCACAGTCCTCCGGAGGGCGAAGGCAATGCGGCAAGAATGGCAAAGCTCCCTACAGATGGAGCTGGTCCTCTGGGGCAGTGTTGCTGAAAGCAAAAAGGTTGAATTCTGTAGCACAAAGACACGGAGGCAAAGTCACTCTCCCAGGTACTTTACTTTAAACAGTCATCAGCATACAAGTCCACAGTTCAGCAAAAGTTGTTAAAGAAACAGGTAGCTCTACAGGTGGCTGCAAGTGGATGCCAGGTGGTATGGTGGTACCCGTGGTATGCCTTAGTTGACGAACCCGTGTCTTCTCTTCCCCCCCTAGGATGAGTCTATACCCTATTACTCTTTGAAGGTAGTCTTGGGGCTCCCCTCCCTTCAAGTGAAGAAGCATGCAGACCACTCAGTCTGGCAGGGTACCGCAGCCGGTAAACAGACCGCAGCAGCTGGTTGACGATTTCAGAGGTGGACTCTGGCCGTTTTCTCGGGTCCGGCGTTCCCGTAATTGACTGGGTAATTCCCTGGAGTATGGTCGCTCCATGCTGAGGTTCCCCCTTTCTCTCTCGGGCCCAAACTCACGTGTCAGGCACCCTCTCTCAGGATCCCTCAGGATCCCCTTTCATCTTCCCTCAGGATCAGCCTGGAGCTGTCCTGTTAGACCTCCCGACTCACTCCACACTCCTCCTTGACTCCTCTCCAACTCCTAACTCTTCTTTACTCTCCTCAGAGGTGCTAGATCCCTCCCGGGGTAACCTCCCACTGCTATTCTAATGTGAAAGTGCAGGAATGGGTCCCACCCACCAGCTCAGCATCCACTTGCAGTTGGGGAAAATTACACCACTTTTACAAGTGCAATACCCCGGTGTGACACCTGACCATGTGGGGCGCCACAAGATATAACTTCTAGAGAATCACACACTGATGGGTCATATACTTGAGAGCACCACCTGGTTCTTCAGTATCTCTGTTAAGCCAATTGTACTGAGTAAAGCCTGTGTGGGCTGAAAACGTTTTATACATATAGCAAGATTTTTATTTGTGGAACCTTTCTTTGTTTATTCATTTTGGTGTGCAAGAATTATTTTTTTGTATTGTGCTATTTTCTTCTGAGCACCCTATGACACATAGTGAGTTGAGCATACGATTCAAATTCTAATGATAAGAAACATTGACCCACTTCTCATGAGTCAATAAACAACAGAACGATACATATGGCCATAAAAAGATCATTAACCCACTACACACATTGAAAAAGGCTGTGTTGTCACAGGTGTCACCAAGGAGCTTAGCAACATCTTAGCAGTGCTTTTTAGTACAATGCAGCTACATTGCTACATTGCTGTTGTGTTTTCTAATGTGTGCCTGCAGTACGCAGCAGAATTCCTGCAAGATATTCCTGCTCCAGAGTAATTCATCTTCCTCACCACCCCAGGGGCAGAAGGTGCTTCAGCAGCACCAGAACTGGAGAGGCCTGCAGAGGAGGTTGATACATTTGTGACCAGGAGCTCCACTTCATTACCCACATTGGGCCTTATCTGCAGCGGGATGCAGATCCAGTCCTGGTCTCACATGCCAAAGGAGGACCTGAGCTCACAGTCAGGAGGTGATATGTTCCCCATGCTATCAGGGAGCACCAGATATTAGACTCCAGATGATCTTACAGCATGCCTGGCTGAATTACATCTGCAGCCAGAGCTGCAGCTACTGGATCAGCAAATCCACCAGGACCAGGAGCATGATGAGGACAATAAGGAGGCTGAGGAGGACAAGAAAGAGGAGTAGGTAGAATTGGCAGAAGGTTCTGTTTACCAGCCATGTGTAGCACTCCCCCAGAGGCCTTTGACTGGGAAAATGCCATGTAAGGATCCCTATCCTCTACAAGCAACTATCCAGTACGACATTGTCCACCCCATCCTGTCTCCTCTGTTGAGAAGATTCGACTTGCGAATAATATTGCCTGAGACTGGTTGCATGGGCCTAAGGCCAATCACTTCCACATCCAGTGTAACCATGGAAAGGTGGTGGCATTTTTCCAGTAGAGGGGATTTGGGTCCTGGACATTGGTGGATCTTGGGTATTGGTGCTATGTCAACCAGTGCACCCTGCTGCATGACTATCTTCGCAAAAGACTGCGCACAATCTTTGTTGGGAAAGAGGTCACTTTCATGAATTTGATGGCCAGAAAGGGGTTGTTTGCGGTTGGCGTAAGTCAGGTTGCCACCGATGATGACTTTAAATGGCTCAAGGAGGACAACCGGAAGAGAATGTGGCATTGGGTGCAGGAAGGGCCTCTGTTGGTCAACCAGCTGCACCCAAACCCACAGGGCCTGTCAGTGTTCCCAAGTTTCTCCTATCTCTCCTAGAGGGGGTGGTCATCTCCTACTTCCTCCATCATCTTCTCCATGATGGAATGTGCTGGGGAGCAGGTGGTGGTAGAGAATTTCCCTGGAGGAGTAGCCCCTGTGAGCCCCCAAGACCATCTGTCAGAGGAGTACTGTCAGCAATATCGACCCTCAGCCTGGGCAGCGCTGAGAAAGCTGGAATAGAGTATTTGTGCCAAGTTCAGTTCACTATCCAATTAAAAAGGCATGTTTTTGGGTCTCTGACTTGTCCCCTAGTTGGCATTTTGTCCGGAGAAGCACTTTCTGTCAAATAGCGAGGCCTGATTTTCATTAAATTTATTTTTCTCTTTACCAAGTATAGTGCTGTTTGCACTTCCACCTGCTAGATTAGCGGGCATGTACTCAGTGTAATGTCGGTGTGTTTGTACCTTGGTTCCCTGGTGTTACTATGCATTTCTGTGCTCTTACGCAATGCTCCTTTCCCTTAACCAGCTGGGATACTGTAGTATGTTACCTGATTCTGCTCAGTTCCCTGCTCTGCTGCACAGCCGTGTTGTAGAGTCATTGTTCTACTGGACAACCACCCGCGTGTGCGGACCCTGGCTGTCATTGTGGAAGCTATCCGTGTGTTGTGAGTTCCTCTGCAGCTAGTGCATGACTTTCCAAATGTGTCCAGGCTTCCAACCACTGCCAGGTGCACTTGGCCTCAGTTCCTGGCAATACTGTACTGGATTCTGTTTGTGCTTAGGGTA